>VKOC01015470.1:0-20628 GCA_009364415.1 Spea multiplicata | reverse complement strand
ATACTTACAGGTTCCTCTTGCTAGAATGGCTGTGCTGCTCCTGTATAGTGCTTAATTAAATGGTCAGGGATTTTTCAGCGACATCTCATTGACTTAGCTATGCATTATACAGGGCCAGCCAAGCTCTTTACGCTGCAGAAACGGATTAATAATTTGGCAATTAGAATGTATAGCAAAGTCAAGGAGTTTAAATCAGGTCTCTGCCGTAGACTTGCTTCTGATATTGAGGTGGTCTGTTATAGCAACAATCCACAAATAGCCAGGACTATCTTGTCCAGAGCGGAAAATTCACTCAAATTAAACCCCTATGTTTGCTTTTGTACAACAGTCCTCACACTGGAGGAGGGAAAGCAGAAAGCTACATACCAAAGGAATATTAAAAAATAATAATAATAATACACACACTTAAATAATTCATTTTATTTCCATAAAAGATAAGAAAATGTGAAGTTCCTTAATGTGCCACGTCAAGTCACTTCCTAGGTGGGAGTTGCGTCTCTTTTGGCTCAGCAAGACTCCATTTGTGATTGGGTGTAGCATTTTCCATACTTCCGTTAACTCCAAACTGGGATAGCAAACTCCACGAGCCGTTAATGTGACAAAATAGACAAATTGATGCAGGACAGACTGCTTGTTTTATCCCACAGGTCTGTGCTGTTAGCTGAGCCCTCTGACGTGGGGGTGTTTTGTGGCCATCAGCTTGGAACAGAAAAACACCACTTGGGTAAAAAAGAGGAAAACAATGAGAGAGGATAGGCTAGAAGAGTAAGAGATACCAGCCTTGGGAAAAGGGATGAAGACAATGGCGAAAAGAAAAGTAAAGGAAGAAATGCTGATATATGTATCTCTACATGTAAAGAAGCAACACAATTCTCTGAGGAAACTATGAGTACTAGACGAGTTACAGTGAAAGGAAATGTTCAACTTACCATTGTAGATAAGAATAACGCAGGCTCAGGATCAGGAAAGACTAGGGAATCTCGATATGTATAAGCTTGGAGAAAATACATAAAATCCTTAAAGGCATTTAACAAATCACAGGAGGGATGTTTGTTTCAAAAGAGGAGAAATGGTTAAACAAGGTCATAATCTGAAACTAGTGAGTTAGAGGCTTAGATGGAATGTAAAGAAGTTTTACTCCTAGAGTGGTAGAGAAATGGAACAGCCTCCCAGCAGAAGCGGTAGAGACTAATAAAGTGAGGGAACGTTAGCTTCAAAGACACAACACAGCAGAAAAGAGATTGAACAGGACATGTTAAAGCTATGGAAAGAAGAAGAACTACTCATGATAAGTGAAGGAAAATACATTAGTATTATTGGAGATGATAGGGTCTGAGACGCCTTGTGCCTTCAGTAACAGCAAAGGTGGAAGCAGGAAAAAAACAACTAAAACACAAAAGAATAGGGCCAATGGCAATGCAAAAACAGAGACAGGGGAAATACTGTACAAAGATAAGCCCTGGCCTGGCCTGGCCTGGACACATCCCACTGCAACCACAGCACCTGGATTTCTCAAAGAAAATGGATGAGGACAATACACAAGGGTGTGGGTGGCAATGGGCATTCATTTACATGTAGGGCTGGCTGAGGGTCATCACATAAATCAACACACAATGTGGGGTTGTATGGTGGGATAAATATACAATGCAGGGGTAATTTTTAAGTTGATGATCTTGTATGGCCTGTGAATGATGATATAAATATTCAAACAAATGTGGGGAAAATGGCTAATGCTGACAGAGTGACCCAAATCCCTTTGAGTAAATCATTTAATTGAACTTGGTGGCTTGTGTTTTGGTCTACCCGGTTGCTAACAATAGCTTTTTTTTCTCCCTCACCAAAAAAAGCCACAATACAGAAGAGAGCTGAGAGAAAGTTCAAGATGCAGCACAAGGGAATTGAACCCAGGACCTTAAACACTGGGGCTCAGCACCTTAACCATTACTCTACATAGTCACATGGGAGTGGCACCTAGCTTGTCTCCAACACAATTAATAAACAAAAGAAGGGAAGCATGTACACTACAGACACTAGCAAACCTGTCCCCTGCAAACAATCCATTGGTTTTTGACCTCATTGCAATCTTGTAGCGTGCCTTCCTCCCAAACAAACACACCAAATAAATCAATTGGAGAGAATTAAACCCAAAACCTCAAAAACTAAATTCAACATCTCAACCATTGCACCACTGAGAACAGGTAAAAGGCCCTACAGAAACAATCCTTTAGTTTTTACAGCCCTTTAGCAATCCTGACTCCCAAACACATGCACTAAATAAACTAAAGAAGGGTGGCTTGCAAGGGCAAAGACAAAATGGCTTATGGTTTGGTCTATGTGCTTACTTAAAAACCAAAAAAACAAAGCAGACACAGTTGAAGCCTAGGGGAATTGAACTCAGGATGTCAAGGTACACAGCACAATACCTTAGCCATTAGGCTACAGAGACTAGATAGCGATGGAAGGAAAAACAATCATTTATACAATACAGTCCTCCAGCTGGCCTGACTTCCAAACAAACACACTAAATAAACTAAACAATGGTGGCTTGGAGGGGCAGACACAATATGGCTTAAATTTTGGTATAAGTGGTGATCCATGTAAAAAATAAGCCTCAGGGAATCACCTAAAGCTAAACTAAAATCACGCTAACACCTAAACCAATACGCTACTGAGAGAGGGGCATCTCAATATCTCTGACTTGGTGTTGTGGTTAAAGTGTTTGCCTTCCACCCCGTTGCTCGTGAGTTTGATCCCGGCTACTGCCGTCTAGTTCCTACACCTGTAATGTCGGGCGTAAACTCTCCACGGCAGAAGTGGGGTGCCCGTAAATTCAAGTGGCAATTATTAATGATTCCTTTAATAATTCATAAATAATAATAAAGTGACTTGCAATAGCAATCAGGAGGCCAGGGCTGAGGGACAGCCCCTGATTGGCTGAGCCTTGTCAGCTGACCTCAGCAACCAATCAGCACCCGGCTCAGGTTTCCCTCGCTCTGATTGGTCAGCCTTTGTCAGGTGACACCACCCACCAATCAGGAGGCTAGGGCTGAGGGGCAGCCAGTGATTGGCTGAGCCTAGACAGCTGACTCCAGCGACCAATCAGGAGCCGGCCCAGGTTTCCTTCGCTCTGATTGGTCAGCCCTGGTCAGGTGATGCCACCCACCAATCAGGAGGCCAGGGCTGAGGGACAGCCCCTGATTGGCTGAGCCTTGTCTGCTGACCTCAGCGACCAATCAGCACCTGCCTCAGGTTTCCCTTGCTCTGATTGGTCAGCCTTTGTCAGGTGACACCACCCACCAATCAGGAGGCTAGGGCTGAGGGGCAGCCAGTGATTGGCTGAGCCTAGTCAGCTGACTCCAGCGACCAATCAACAGCCGGCGCAATGTTACCAATGCTAAAATGTTAGATCTGATTTTCAGGGAGCAGGGATAGTGAACAGGTTGGGAAGAGAAGATAGAGGCAGTACCTGTTCTTGTTGTTGGTAGTAAAGTGGTGTTGATGGCCACAACACCCCCACATCCGAGGGCTCAGCTAATAGCACAGACCTGTGGGATAAAACAAGCAGTTGTCTATTTTGTCACATTCACGGCTCGGTGGAGTTTGCTATCCCACTTTGGAGGTGACAGAAGTATGGAAAATGCTACACCCAATCACAATTGGAGTCTTGCTGAGCCAATAGAGACGCAACTCCCACCTAGGAAGTTGTCAGGGTCTATCCAGGCTACGGAGCTGCATATCTATGTTTTCCCTGCCTTGCCTCAGTTCCCATGTTTTGCTTCGATCCATTCCTGGATTTCCTTTTGCTCTGTTCTGATCTCCCATTCCTTGCTTCTGCTTCAGCTCTGTTTCCTTTATAAGGTGTGTCCCTCCCGTGTGTTCTGTTTGTCTCAGTCTGCAGTCTAAAGGTATGTTTCAGTGCTATGTGTTCGGATTTCATGTTTTGTTTGTTTCGTACCACTGTGAGCAGGGATTAGCGTTAGGACCCACCGTCATTGGAGTACTTTGGCGTAGTGGTGGGCTAAGCATACTATGGCCATAAGATGTGACGGAATCTCCAATTTTTATCGTTTAGTCCTAGGCTAGTTCCTGTATTCATGTTTGTCTGTCTCTTATGTACCTTTGCCCTTCTTCCCTGTATCATCTGAGGATTCTGGTTCCTCTCCCCATGTCCCAGTTAATATGTCCTATCCTTGCTTAAAGGAGAAGGGTCCAAGGATTCCGGCTCCTCACTCCTTCACCTGTGTTCCTTGCCTTATTCCCTGTCCTTTGTTGTGCCCTATATCATGTATGTCTTGTCTGGTTATGTTCCTTGCTTGGTCTCCCTGTTCCTTGCTCTGTCTGCCTTGCTTGCTACATTTCTGCTTATACTCTGCTTAGCTTCCATACTCCCTGCCTGCAGCATCCCGCACATGAGTCCTGTGTGATGTTTCATGCCTGATCCAGGGTGCCTGCAGGATTTCTCCAAGTTCTGTTTGTTTTGTCAGATCCAAGTTAAGTTCGGATTTCCACATCCAGCCAAGTTTCGTTCTGCTTTGTTCTGGACATCATCTGCTGCTATGTCAGGGCGCTGGTATGTGGCTGCACAACCCTTGGTGCTCAACACCCGGGTGAGTGTGGTCGCCCTGTACCAGGCCCTATCCAACTCCACTACTGCTCAATACCTCCTGAACTCCATCTATGGGTGCACTGGGTCGTTACGGTCATCCGTATGGACCCAGGTTTCCTGACATATGGCCGCATGCAAAAGGCCTGGAGTTTGCAGAGTGGAGACTGCAGCGCTTTCAGTTTGTCTGCTTCTGTGCTATGCTGGTTCCGGTGATCTGTCAGCTCTTCCTGCCTGTTATGATACATACCTGTTTCTGGACCTGAGTCTGCAAGAGTCAGCTTCCTCATCCCTGTTCAGTGAACCTGATTCCTGTCCTGAGCCCCGACCGAGGGGTGTCGTGTTCCTGATTCCTGTTTTGGAGGAGGTCAGTCTGCTAAGCACTGTTCCAGTCATCTGGTGGTCTCTTCTTCTGGTCTGCATGGGTTCCCCTACTATGAGAGTACCTTCGCTTGAACCTGAAAGTCCGATAGATACAGCTTCCTCATTTCCGTTCAGATATGCTGACTTCTGTTTCAGAGCAGAGTTTCATGCTTTGTTTCTCTGGTCTCAGTTGCGGTTTTATGTTTGCTCCAGTTCTGACTCAGGCTTTGTACCACGGTTATCCTGACTTCTCCAACCATTGACTTCGGCTTTGTCTCTCGGCTATCCTAACTTCTCCAATCCTTGACCTCGGCTTCGTCTCACGTTTATCCGAACTTCCCCAGTACCATTTCGCCTGCCTCTGGTTCGTGCACGGGTTCTGCGCTGTGGATCCTCGGCTACTGACCCTGACTATCCTCGGCCGTTACAGAAGTGACTTGATGTGGCACATTAAGGAACTTCACATTTTTTTATCTTTTATGGAAATAAATTGATTTAAGTGTGTGTATGTGTATTTTTTTTTATATATTCTTTGGTACGTAGTTGTCACTGCAGATTGTAGGAAGTGCTAGCTCCTGTACCTTTAGAGGGAGGCTATAGAAAATGCTAATTTGTTTAGTGAACCAGCTTAGGGAAGCCTTCTGCTTTCCCTCCTCCAGTGTAAGGATCCTTGTACTGTTGTACAAAAGCAAACATAGGGGTTTAATTTGAGTGAATTTGCAGCTCTGAGCAAGATAGTGCTGGGTATTTGTGGATTATTGCTATAAAAGACTAGCTCAATTTTGGGCTGGCTTCTGATTGGTTGCTGGAATCAGCTGACTAGGCTCAGCCAATCAGGGGCTGCCCCTCAGCCCTAGGCTCCTCATTGATGGGTGGTGTCACCTGACCAGGGCTGACCAATCAGAGACCGGTGAACCTGGGCCAGCTCCTGATTGGCTGCTGGAGTCAGCTGACTAGGCTCAGCCAATTAGGGGCTGCCCCTCAGCCCTAGCCTCCTCATTGGTGGGTGGTGTCACCTGACCAGGGCTGACCAATCAGAGAGGGGGAATCTGAGCTGGCTTCTGATTGGTTGCTGGAATCAGCTGACTAGGCTCAGCCAATCAGGGGCTGCCTTTCAGCCCTAGACTCCCGATTGGTGGATTATGTCACAGATGGAGGTTTCATATTATTATTTATTAATTATTAATGGATTAAATGAATTATTAATAATGAGGAACATTTTTTGTTTTCAATTTATGGGCAAAAAGGTAATCGCGACAAGGTTATCAATTGCCACGACTTGTACTATGGAGAGTTTACAACCGACATCACTGGCAGTAGCTGGATTTGAACTCTCGGTCGCTGGGGTAGTAATCCAACACCTTAACCACAATTCTAAGCCAGAGATGACGGTCTGCAGCTGTCTTTGTAGTGTATTGGTTTAGGTGTTATACCTGGATTCTTGAGGATATGGGTTCAATTCCTTAAGGCTTATTTTTTTACGTGGGTCACCACGTAGGCTAGCTGAAGGACTGTAAAAACTAAAGGATTGTTTCTGTAGGGCCTTATACCTGTTCTCTGTGGTTCAATGGTTGAGATGTTGGATTTAGTTTTTGATGACCTGTTTTTCATATGCCTATGTAGAGTAATGGTTAAGGAGCTAAACTAGAGTGTGTGAGGTCCTGGGTGCGAAAAAAAAAAAGTTATTGTTAGCAACCAGGTAGACTAAAACACAAGCCACCCAGTTCATGCATTTAAATTGTATGATTTAGTCAAAGGGATTTGGGTCACTCTGTCAGAATTAGCCATTTCCCCACATTTGGATATTTATATCATCATTCACAGGCCATACAAAATCATTAACTTAAAAATTACCCCTGCATTGTATATTTATCCCACCATACATCCCGACATCCTCCTCTTTGGCAGCCGGCGTCTGGCAGACAACCTCCGCTACTACCCTTCACTTCCGCTGGGGCTTTTATGATGGAGCACCAGCGTAACATGACCTTCCAGTGCTCCACCATAGAAGACCCGGCGAAAGTACCGGCCAGCAGCAGCAGAGGTTGTCTGCACGCATCGCACAGACGCTCACCGGCTGCCAGAGAGGAGGATTCGCCGCAGTGCTGCAGGAGACCAGTATCCTCCTCTCTGGCAGCCGGTGGGCTTCTGCGCAATGTGTGCACACAACCTCCGCTTCTGCTGGCACTTTCACTGGGCCTTCCATAATTGAGCACCAGCGTCACATGACCTTCTGGTCACCAAGGAGTCTGGAGCACTTGGGGGAAGAGTGACATATCTCGGGGTATAGGTCATTGCACGGGGCAGAGTGGCATATCAGGGGGAATAAGGCATATCAGGGGGAATAAGGCATATCAGGGGCACAGTGGCATATCAGGGGTGCAGGGTGGCATATCTAGGGTATAAGGCATTTCAGAGGTCACAGTGGCATATCTGGGGGACCAGAGTGGCTAATCTGGGGGTATAAGGCATGTCAGATGTCACAGTGCCATATGGGGGATATAAGGCATAAAGGGGGTATAAGCAGTAGTGTCTTTTGGTTTTGTGCTGCCCTAGGCAAGACTAAACTCGGGCACCCTCTAATCTAAAATTGGCCCACCCCTAACCATAACTGCCCCTAAATCAACCCTAAAAACCCTATTAACCACAACTGCCCCTAAATTAACCCTAAAGACCCCATTAACCATAACTGCCCCTAAATACCTCATTAAGCATAACTGCCTCTAAACTAACCCTAAACACCCCACTAACCATAATTAACCCCCCCCTAACTGTCAGCAGCCCAAATATTAATTTTATAGTTACTGTTAGACGAGTTGATGAGCAGTGTGGACGCTATAAGGAAAGGGCAGGGCCAATCATCAATGTGACTGCAGGGACGGACTGGGAAGTAGTAACAGCTGGGACACTGCGTGAACCAAAGAATCGATTCATTTCAATGAACCGATTCACTTCACTGATCCGTACTTCCAATCACTAAAACACAGTTAACTTCAATCGGATCCTGCAGCGCCGCCCACAAGAAATGGCGCAGACGCACGCCATTGGCTGGAACACTTGCAGGGGGTGTTCAATGGGCATTTGCTGCAGTGTTTTTTGCCCTCCCCCTCGCAGCAGATACAGCACTGGGTATAAGGCATATCGGGCGGGGGGGGGCAGGTTGGGAAATAAAAACAAGAAATGCCTTTTTCTCAAAGTTTTGTTTATTCTGCTGTTCGTTTTTAACATCCAGTTTGTTCATGAAATTATTTTAAATAAACAAAAAAAATTACATTATTTTTTAATCTGATTATCCAAAAATATATACTTTTGTTGTGGGTTTTTGAGATGTAGGCTCCTAAGCAGTCCCAAATGAGACATAGGCTTCAGAAAATGAAGTTTTAAAATTTAAATTTTGGGCATGTTTCATTTTAACTTCCAAAATAAAAAATATACATGTTGGTTTTTTCAAGACACGTAAATTAATACATTTTGTGGCAATTTGGTCATCTAAACTGGTTTGGAGAATCAGGGTTAAGAAAAATTCTGAAAAAGTCTCAGGGTTTTGGGCACAAAACACCCTCAGTAAAGAAGAGGCTAGTCTGTTTTAGGAAATAAAAAAAATGATCCTTTTTCAACTCGACTCGATCCAGCGTGAACTGTTGGAAACATTGCAGTGTGTCTGTCACTGCAAGAAACCAATTCAAGGTTCTGCTACAAACGTACTTTTAATTCTGCCCAGGTAATCAGCTTCTTGGCCATACGATAACCGCTTTGGGGTCACTCCTGCCATTGTATGCGCAAATGCTGAGCATTTTCCTTTAAATTATTATTTTCTCCACCATCTAAATGCATGGAAGGTTTCTGAAGAAACCCCTTCACCCCTATATATCCGCCTGCCCCAGTAGATATGTCAGCCTGTAACCTGTGAAATGTATATGTCCTGGGGGAAGAAATGGCCAATGCAGCCATAAGATAATTATATATACAAATATACTGCAGGGCAAATTTAAAATGAAGTTTTATCAGTTTAGCAGCCAGTGGAATATTCCCGATGATTGCCCCAATACAGTCACTACGGTGACGAGACTTTTTCTCGATAATCCCTCTTTGTGCATAACGTCCTTGGACATGGAGGTCTGGGACATGGATAAAGCCGAGTTAACTAAAAGCAGCAGCGGAAGGACGATATTCAACCTCGCGACGCAGATTAGAAATGTGCGACATATCAAGTGACCTCACTAGGCTACCAGCCAATGGTTAGAATCGGGTCACGTGATATCAGTTAATATCCTTTTCCGGTTGCGCACAGAACCGCCGTGAAAATGGATGCGGGCTTTCTACAGAAAGCTGCAATCGCTCTAAAGGACTCTTGCCCTGGGCTGTCCCGTCACTATCTGTAAGTATAGACAATGCTGTTCCGTTCCGGTATGATTGCGCTCTTGAATTGGGTTGTTTTTTTCACCTTTGGACAATAAAGTTTTCGTTTGCTAATCCCGTCATGCATCGGCGTTTGCCTGAGAGAACAGTTCTAATGTTAGCTTTTGGCGGGGAAATGACGTATAGCACGGTTGTTTGTAGCACGTGCAGCAGTGATTCACAAGGTCCTGAAGTTAACTGTTTCGTTGCCTCTGCAGTTGTAATCACTTTTATTGTGTGCGTCTTAAACACAATGTTATTTTTTCGGAATTGTGTTTTAATAAAGCATGTGATGGACATACACACTGGATAGTGAAAAGTTGTGTTTCAGTAATACCAATTACATTTTTGCCATTACATATTTTATAATAAATACATTATATTTATTATGAAAAAAAATGACCCCTTTGTTATTTACCCAGTATGTAGTAATATTAGTCCTCTAGGAGATGTTTTAGTTATACTGTAATATGAGTTAACCACTTGACAGCAAATCCATTTTTATTTTTGCCCGAACTACTGTATATATTTTTTGTCTAATTTGGGAGAAGAACCACATGTATTTAAATGAGGCATGATTTTGAAATTGAAAAAATGAAAAAGTGAAAAAAATTAACTATTTTACCTCTTACCTCTTACACATTCTACACAGCTAGTGCTAATGAGAAATAAAAACCAAAAGTATTTAAATCTAGATCAAGCGCAGTTCCCCATAACTAGCATACCTGGGAACTTCTTCATTCCAGGTACCCGGAGCCTTCCCTTGCGGGACGCGGCCAGGACTGCCCACTGACGTCGGTGGGTGGACCTGCTGATGTCAGCAGGAAACCCCCCCATTTAAAATAAAGTGGGCCGGGAGCGGGGCGTGGCAAGACCCCGCAACCCGGAGAATTAGGGTGGAGCACCGGATAAGCGATGCTTCACCTGGAGATCCCATATGGGGTGTTCTTAGACCCAAGAAATCTCTTTTGAAACACGGGAAACCCTTGTGACATCATAATGGCATTACTAGGGGGATTTCCTTTCTGTCACCAAAGTGCACCTGAATAAATAATATATTTTATTTATTTTTGTAAAAGTGGAAAACTTCAGTTTCTCTCCTTTTTGAGAATGCTGCAAGCGGCTGTGATGATTTATCCCCTGCAGCAGCGGGGAAACCTTCTAGGAGACCCGATCAGACGCCTTTGGAATACCCAAATATGAATTGACAGCACTCACTTTGACAGCTGTCATATGAGATCGCTTAGCTATGGGGCCTATACACTTTGCCCACTGACAGTCTGATCTCATGTGCGCAGGCAGGGATTTAGCCCTGGCAATGCTTAACGCGTTGGGATGTAACGGTACGTCATCCGGTGTGAATTGCTGGAATTTGGTGACGTAATATTATGCCCATCAACGCGAAAAGGTTAAATATTTGCAGGCAAGATGGTAATGTCTTCATAGCTATGGTGCATATAAAAAGTGTTTCAATCAGTGTCTAACTAAATTAAATTATGCAATTTCCATTTTTAAACCGAATGCATACATATTCAGGTACACTAGGTGATGTGCATAAGTATGTTGTCGATTAAGCCACGTGTTGTTAACATCCCTTGTATTTGTTTTTTTTTCCAGGTCTATCTGGAGTTCTTCTACAAGTAAGTGGCACAAGGCTGTCCGGGCAAACTATTATTTGGCCCGTTACATCTATGTGCGTTTGGGTGGAAAATGCCCATGCAATTACAGAAAACACTGTTGTTTTATTAGCATACTTGGGAAGTTCCCACGGTAGGCTACCTGGAGCTGTCCCTCTCCTGTGCTAACGCCAGACAGCTTTTTGTGAATGAGCATTGAGGGGGGCTAGATGGCTTGTCCCTGCCTCTGCCCGGAGGAAGACCCAAACTGACCTGGGGAAGCAGGGCTTCACCCTGTTTATAGGGCAACCCCAGCTTACCCTTAACACTCTCTGCATCCAGATGTCACTATATGCTGATATTGCATTAATGATGGTTGCATGGATATATGTATGTTTGTGAACCATATATCATTTGTGTTTTGCTAATACCGGTATGTGGTGTTTTTGAGCCATACATCAAAGCGTTGCTTTGTCAGGCAAGCAAAATAAAGCTAAATTCACATTTTATAATGCCCCCAAAACAACACTTTCTAATATTGTTGCGATACATGTTTTGTTTGTTTTATTTTTTATCCCAGAAGTACCTGTTAACAATAAGTCATTTGCATATTAATTGTCTATATGCTTAAATAGCTTTTCCCTTGCTATGGGGAAATGGAACCACTAGAGGGAGACAGTCACATGGCAATTTATAAAGAGATCATAGATCAAAGAAATTTATACTGCATAAAAAATGGGCAGACTGCATGGTTCTTCTCTTAAATTCTGTGTCTATTGTAATCACGTTACATATATCGGAATGCCTCCTATTTCACACAGAACATTACTAAAAGGTAGACACTGGTTTGGGTGAAGCAGCGGCATTTGCATTCTCTTATATTAATCGGCATTTGCTTTAAATCTTGAAGATCATAGTTTATGAAACAGAATTTGACAACAGATTTGTCCTGATGTAGAGACACAGACCTTCATCAGTCCTTGTCTAAGAAGGCAATATGCATATGATCTTATGCTTATATTCCCTCAGTACTTCTACCGCAGATAATGCCATGTGTGTGTGTGTGAAAACTATTTGTGAAAACATTTAAAATGTAAACGCTGTTAACACCAATATTGAAACCGCAGTTGACAAAGCACTACGTTTAACATACCTTGAAGGGGATTTATAATGGTGCTCCAAGCCCAAATTTCTGTCAGTGATGGAAATTAACTCTTGCAACCAGTTCTAAGACTAGTGCTGCCCCATACCTCTGGAACTCACTATCACCTAACCTCCAGCCTTCCCCCTTCTTCTCAATGCTGTCCCTAATACATTCAATTCTATTATCACGGCCCAGGGTTCTGCAACTAAGTGTTATTTGCAGTTTTATACAGCTATACGATCCTTTTCAGCACTTCTGTAATTTATAGACATTTTACATTTGTTTTTTTTGCAGAAGTGAAAAGAACAACGGGATCAATATGCCCGTTCTGTTTCCAAATGTTAACGCCTGACAACCGCAAGGTGCGCCTTAGGCCGAAAATGAAAATAACTCCAGACATTGAAAGGATTTTGCGGAAAGAATCAAAGAACTATAGACTCAATCTGAAACAAACAAAACTTCTCCGAAAATACAAACTCGCAAAGAGTGTCGTGGTAAGGGTTATTTTCCTATTAAATGATGACGTACCTAAAATGCTGAGGAAAAATAATGATATGAAATTATAATACAATTTACTTAAATACTTGCTAGTGGAAATCGGGCTTTTCAGTG
Organism: Spea multiplicata; assembly: GCA_009364415.1. Classification (NCBI taxonomy): domain Eukaryota; kingdom Metazoa; phylum Chordata; class Amphibia; order Anura; family Pelobatidae; genus Spea; species Spea multiplicata. The sequence continues at coordinate 7,892 of VKOC01015470.1, read as the reverse complement.
CCAGAACTAGCTCTAATACGGTAATATTCTGTATGAATATTTTTTATTAGCTCTACCATATAGAAATTGTATACTTTTTGTACTTTAACAAGCAGTTTGAAGGCTATCATTTTAATGCACATGTTTAGTCTTGCAAGTTAATAATCTTATAAAGTCCCCCTTCCCCAAATCCTACATTTATAGTTAAGTACGCTAAATATACCTATGTGTTAGATTTTAAATCCTATTGAGTTGTATAGTAAAACTGCCTTATGAACAATGGGAGCAGTTATCTTCTTGTTGTCAATATCTGCACGGTTATTTCAGTTCATGAAATTATTCTTCGCTCAGCGTCCCCTGCGGCTCACTAAATATACAACTTTATTTTTTCTTAACTAAATATATTGGTGTATTTAAAACGTTGGTTTACATTAGTTTTCTACACAAAGAAAGCCACAAAATCATTACATTTTTAAAAACGACCAACATGTATGACATTGTTCTTCCAAAGTAAATACATTTTTTTTTAATTTTATTTATTATCTTAATAATAAAATGGAAATGTCAAGGAAAACATGAACCATTTTAAACCAGCTGGGTGAACTTTTTGTAATCATTTGTGTACTTAACATAGTTTGCCAGAAAACAATGCTATCTAAAGGGGTTAAATTAGAAAGAGCATTTTAGGTGGAAATAATATAAGTGGAGGATTAACCATAGCATGTTTTACTTAAAAGTTCTTTACTGTTTCCAATTTTACGCAAACACAAATACGACAGATGTATCACAAGGTTTTGTCACACTAGATCAGTTTTCATTAAACTGACAAGAATCAATGGGATCAATAGGACCCCCTGCGTATTTCAACCACAGTGTTCAAGGGTGTCTGTGTCTGGAGGGAAGCTTTGGTTAAACAAAATCCTCACATTACCAACGTGTATGACGCTTGCAGCTGACATGACCTTTACTTTGTGCAGTGATGATACATTAGGGAAAAGCATTTCTTTCACTTGCGTAAGTGTTCTGACTTTTGACCAGAGAAAGCTCTTCAAAAATAATATTCTTCATAATTTGGCAGAAAAAGGCACAACCTGGTTTGCGGGTCCCACACATCTGATGGAACTCTCATCAACATTTTGACATATTACTGAATGCGCCATGTTTATGTTGATCATTTTTGGTTTGAAAACAATGGGATATTTCTGCCGATTGTTCCTCATTTGACATGTAACCAAATTTATAAATATGGACAAATGTGTCCATCTGAATTCACAGCAAGCAGTGGCGTGCCAGGATTAACCTTCATTAACCAGTAGGAAGACCCTGCTTCTTTAGGTTTTTCAAGGAACTTGTCACCCTTAACTAGGAAGTATTGCTCCACTATGATAAATGAACATGGTTACTGAAGATTTACACCTGGCTGCCCTTTGGTCCTTTTATTTGGTTGGTGGGGTAAAAGAACAGCAAAATTTAATAGTTAAAATTGTGTACCGTATTTGCTCGATTATAAGACGAGGTTTTTTCCAGAGCAAATGCTCTGAAAAACACCCCTTGTCTTATAATCGGGGTCATCTTATAATCAGACCTCAAATAGGTCTGACTATGAGACTAAGATCCAGATCTCCCGCAGCGATGCAGGGGACCTGGATCCTCCTGCCCCCCCCCCTCCAACTTACCGGGGCATCTGTGTCCCCGGTGCTTAGTCTGGGCAGCGTGTAGCGCTCTACCCGATTCACGTAGACAACTTCCGCTGCACCGGGGACTCAGAAGCACTGGTAAGTTTGGAGGAGGGAGGGCGTGTTAAATGGGGGGGCATAAGGCATTTCTGGAGGCAGAGCGCTCTGTGAAATGCCTTTTAACCCTCTATACGCCACTCTGCCTCCTGAAATGCCTTATACCTCCCTATATGCCACTGTGCCCCATAGTATGCCTTTTAACCCCCTAAATGCCAGAGTGGCATATAGGGGTATAAGGCAATTCTGGAGGCAGAGTGGCACATATGGGGTCAAGAGGCATATCATGGGGCACAGTGGCATATAGAGGGTTAAAAGGCATATCATAGGGCACAGTGGCATATAGAGCGTTAAAAGGCATATCATGGGGCACAGTGGCATATAGGGTGTATAAGGCATTTCTGGGGCAGAGTGGCAAGCCAGGGGTCAGATGTGCATAACTGGGGCAGGTTGTAAAAAAGGAAATAAAAACAAAATATTTTTCTCAATCATAGCTTTTATTAACAAACAATTGTTCACATAGTTTACATGAATTAACATTTACTGGTAAAAAATTACTGAGTTTACTGTGCATGTAGTTCCAACCCAAGTAAGCTTCTCTTTCAAGAGATATTTACGCTGACCACGCATACTATATAAAGAATAAAGAAAGTTATTTCATTTTTTTAATTTAGGGCCAGACTGGACATTAAAATCAGTTATGCCACTTTTAACTCCAGTTTCTGGGCCTGCTTCCTCAAAGTTTTGCTTTTGTTACTTGTCTCGAGTTGCTAGCATTTCCCATGACGAACTGTTTTTTCTCTCAGAACGGTAAGGCGTTGTGGTTATTTTGTATGATTTTGCACGCTCGTTGTACTAATGCGTCATATGCAAAATATTGTGAATTGACTCCTTTCAGTATTATGAAACCAGTGTGTTGGCATTGATCACACAGCACTGTGAATGGATGAGGATTGCGCTTCCCTTATATTGACAAACCAGTCTGTCGCCTCACCAACATGATATAAAACACTGGCTTTACTTGTCTATTAGACCGATCTGTATACTGCATCACTCTTCATGCCTCATGGCTACTTTCACATCGGTAGGAGGGATTTCTAATTCTTTTACTTTACTATTTTTTCTCATTTGTTTTAGAAGCAATTTGTTTGATGAATTAGTTTTTATTTTTAATTTTTTTTACCTTGGTTTTAAAAAGCTGGATATTTCTCTGTGTTAGACATTGCATTTTAGACGTCTAATGTTTCCTTTCTCTGAAATTAATTTAAACATCCATTCAATCCAAAAGATTTTTAATGAGATTTTAAATATCTATCTTGGAAATTCCAAAATCAGGATGAGCTACTGGGTCTTTGTTTTGCTGCATTTACTGACACATACTTGAATATTCATATGGAAGCACTTCTTGTAACCTAAGCTCGATATGCGTATTAATTTTAACTTATGACAGATCCTAAAAAAAATTTTTTTTTGTTTGTTTTTTTTATGTTTTTTATGTTTTTTTATGTCCAGCTGTAGACATGATGTATGGCAGAATTTGGCTTTTTTGATCAAAATTATTATTTGCGTTAACGTCACTTTTAAATGTAAATAGGTTGTTCATGATTTTTGCTTCATAATTTTCTGTGTCAAAACAGTGGTTTTATATACTGTATAAATTTGTTTTACCCCCAGGTAGTTACGTGCAATACATGCAAAATGATTTCAAAGTTTCCCGGAGAGACCCGAAATTCTCTTGCTAACAGCCCTGGTACGCCCAGGATTAAGCGTGGTTGTGCAACTCCAGATCTGAGAACTCCCGGTTCTGTTAGGAAAGTTAACCTGTCCTACAGTGAAGAGAAACTCGGCTCTAAAGGCAGAAGTCCTGTAATAACACCCAGGTAAAATTAAAATAAACCTTACCTTGGTTCGTTGAGGTGGAGGTTTTCATCTTCATCTAGAGCAGTGCCGTTGGGGATATCTTGGATGGGTTGATATTTGATGTGCTTTCCGTATTTTTCATGTAAAATATACTGGTTATTTGTAATCAATTACCCAGTCTCCAAATAAATGTATGTCTTTTTTTGCAGCTAGTCCTAAGCTTTGAAAGTGGAATTAGTGCCTGTTTTGATCAAAGGTTACCTTTTTAGTACTATGGAATCTGGAAAATGTAATATTCGGCTAACGTTATTATTTTGGCACAAGCAAAAAATCTCTAAAAACCCTAATCAATCCAGAGTTGCTTTAGTTCCTCATACAGTAGCCATCGTAGAGTTTTAACAGCTATACGTACAGTATAAGGAAGATTTGTGCCTACGTTTAGGTTGGAAACTAAAATTACATATTAAACCTTTTCAATGATGTTTTATTAGTGGCTAGATTAGGTTAACATTTTTTCCTTTACTTTGTAGGTCTTGCGCATCTGCACAGTCATCGCCAGCCACTGTGTTAAAATCGGCCAAGAAGGGTAAATTTAAATTCTCCAGATTAAAAATGCTTCTAAGCCAAGAAACAAAAGAAACGCCAAAGCACGGAGGCTTGCAGAACTTCCTCTCCTCTCTTTGATAACTATTAATGGAGTGATTTTAACATCATGGTATATTTAGTATTATTTTGAGCAAATATAATTATGCAGACAATCTATTGCTTCTCAATAGTGTTAAAATATACAATTTGTATTATGAGTTAAACATGCTTGTGGTATGATTTACTTATTACGAACATTACATTTGATTGCATAATTAGAGGTCCTTTTTAGTGAAATACTTTATAATACAGTATATGATGCACATTTATTTACCCGACATACAACTAAAATCCAAATAGGAGATTAAAGTTGTCACCGGCAAGATGTTTTGGTTTTCACCAAAAATGTGCAGAATTAATTCCTAGACAGTCCTAAATTCAACTCTGTCCTCACTCCACTTCCTCCTGATACATAATAATCCATCTTATTTCATAAATCTATTGAAGGAATATTTGAGGTGGCTGGAAGCCTCTTACTGGTTGCTCAGTTGCTATACGTGGAATGCCTTATGTTCACCAACAAATTAAACGTCTGCTATCCTTGAGGCCAAATCATTATCTAAAACTAAAGCAATTTTTTTTTTATTTGAAACTGTAGACCCACAGATTAAAATACAAAGTATATCAAAGATGTATGTTAACATCAGATAAACTTGCCGTTATAACAAATAAGGAAATCGCTTAACGCGTTTCACACTTACTATGCTTAATTAGAAGTTGGTTTCTCCGCAGAGACATATGCTTAAAGTATGACATAATTATTCATGTGTTAAGTTTATCTGCAACCACTAGTGGCCACCCTTCTCACTCTGGAGCACCCAGACCTAATTACTAGGAACAGCTGAACCTTGTTTCCTTAGTTGAGCCCTGCCTTTTTATATACCTGCTCTGCTCCTCAGACAGGGCCTTTGCATTGCAGCATATGCAGCTTGTTGCTGTGGCTCTACACCTGGTATCCTGTTCCTGACCTTCGGCTCCAGACCTGGCTAGATATATTGACCTCTCTTCTGCCTTCCGTTACTGGTGTTTCTAAGCACAGCTACTCAGAGTGGGCCCCCACCAGTTCAGTCCTGTTGTCCGCCCTGCCAGTGGCCTTACCTGCTGTCAGCCCTTCCAGTGGGCCTCCTTTCCAGTAGGCCTCCCTTCCATCCGCCCTTCCAGTGGGTTTCCTGCCTTGTGTCCTGCCGGTGGGCCTCAACTCCCCTGTCTCTGCCTCAGCTCCCCTCTGTTCTGTTTTCCAGTCCTGCTGTTCCGTCTGTGTGACTGTCTGTACCTACCTACCCATCAACATGCATAAAGGGGTACAGACAGAATCCCCAGTATCCCCTGCACATGGGCTCCTACCCGACCTGGTTGTTCGGGTCCTGACATCTCCACATGCCGTTATAAGGCTTGGTGAGAGGCACGTTTTGTGAATTCCAGCTAAGACCAGAACCAAGTTGGTCACACATGCTCCAAGTATATTATGGTAAAGTGCCACGAGGGTTCTTGATTACATTGTCCATACAGCCTTCCAGTTTTGTAAAGTCACTTGCCCCCTAAAAGTGTTTGAAATCAATTTAAAACCATTTAACATGCACTTTGCCTAATTCTGTTGCATGCATGTGTTGAAAGTAACAATATAAAAATGTTCTGTATTGTCATCTGTGTTGCTGTTCAGTCAGAAGGTCAGTTATAAGAAATGTCTGATCTTCATAACCAGGGCATTAATATAATGGTGGGTTCCATAGCACATTGTACCCAGCACTACTTTAATGTATTTGATAGCTGAGGTGCCCTTGCAAATGCATGGAGGGATTCTCCATGTAACTAAGCTCCTAAACCAACAGCCAGATCCAGCATTGGTTCGAGTTAGAATCCATATTATAGTACTTAGAAAGTACCCCTTCAGGACCGGCACGTACCTGGTACTTACTTCCTGGTCATAGGTCACCGGTAGACTGGGACGTACCAGGTACGTCATCCCGTACCTGGTACTGTAGGACTGATCAAAGAGACTCCTCCCCTGCAATCTCCAGTCTATGGGAGATTGTATCCCAGCTGCCAGAGGCAGCTTTAGGGACAGGGAGACAGGGTTCTTCGGTCTCCTCTTGCTCAATTAACCCCTTCAATGCTGCAATTGTGTATGACCCCCATCGCAGCATGTTTGCGACAGGGACCTCAGGTTGTCCCTCTCCGCCAAGAGCGACTTCTCCCTTCAGGACAATAATTCCCCGCAATCCGTAGGCAATATCCCCAAGCAAAGTAAAGAGATATCGCTACCCAAATAACCAGGCAAGACTAGTCTTTAGGTACAACAAGAGGAGAACTGATTTATTTTAGACACAGGCGCTGGATATATCCAGCAAAACACACATTAACATAAAAGAAGATATTGGGATACAAATCGCCCCCTTAATCTGCATCCCAGAGACAACAGGGATTAATAATACAAAAGGATACAGACGCCACTAACATAAGGAATACACATTGTCTTGATTAGATTATCTCCCAGACCTTTGTGTGCTGTGTGTAAACAGTTAGGAAATAATAAAATACATTTTTATTAATCACACACAAAAGGATAACATGGCACTCTTTACCAGGGCCCATAGTCTGTAGTAAGGAGGCTGGCACTCAGTCCCCTCCAGGAGCCCATGTAAAAAAAAAATAACAGCACTGACCTGAAAGTCCAGGGTGCTTCCAGGTCAAATGCTGGGCTGGGCTGATGATCAGATCACTCCTGGCCAATAGGAGTGATCGGATCATTATGGCAGCCCCTGGATGACCCTGCTCTACAAAGAGAGAGGGGTCATCTAGGGTAATTAGGAAAAAACACAAATTATTATAATAAAAAAAATACATAATTATTACCTGATCACTTGTAGGTGACATTTTAAGTCGCTGATTATTCATCGGTCTCCCTGATTGATGTCAGCGACCTAAACCTGTCACTTACAAGTAATCTGATAAAAAAAATATTTCAAAAAGTTTAAAAATTGAAATGCACATGTTCCAGTTCTGCCCTCAAAAATAGCTTCCTCAAAAATGCATGAATCCTGCATGTGAGGCCTTGTTGGAATCATGGGATGTTGGTGAACAAAATGTGGCGTTTTCTTCCACTTTTGCACATATGCTGTGCAAGAAATAAATTGCAACATTTAAATGTATGCGTTAAAAACGCAATAAAACTAATTTTCCGTGAAATTTTGGCAGACATCAGTGAAGAAATGGCTGCCTGAAAACTGTCAAAATTACCCTAGTTGAACACCTTGACTAGTCTGATGTTCATAAATATATACTTTTATGGGGTAATTTACAGTGAGGGGCTTCCGAAATGTCCCAAATAGGATATGGGCCCAGTAAACCAATTTCTGAAAATTCCAAATTTGAATACTAAAATCCACATGTTCCAGTTTTGCCCTAATAGCTTCTTCAAAAAATGCATGAATCCTGCATGTGAGGCCTTGTTGGAATCATGGGATGTTGGTGAACAAAATGTGGTGTTTTCTTCCACTGTTGCACTTATGGTGTGCAAGAAATTCAATGCAACATTGAAATGTGTGTGTTAAAAACGCAATAAAATAATTTCCCTGTGAACTTTGGCAGACATCAGTGAAGAAATGGCTGGTTGAAAACTGTCAAAACTACCCTAGTTGAACACCTTGACTTGTCTACTGTTCATAAATATATAGC
>VKOC01015469.1:0-48679 GCA_009364415.1 Spea multiplicata | reverse complement strand
ATGTGTGGATGGGTAAGTGTGTGGATTGGTGTATGTGTGGAATCTGTGGATTGGTGTATGTGTGGATTGGTATGTGTGTGAGAGTGATGGGTGTTATGCTGTACCATTTCCAATGTCTTTTTCATTATATAATTTTGCTCTAAAAGTACATCATAACTCCCATCACTCTATACTGTTCCATACAGTGGCAGAGCTGGGAGGCAGAGGCCTTGCACCCCCACTGCAGGACTCCTGAAAGGTAAGTGAACTTCAAAGGGGCAGAGGGTAGATAGTTAGGAGGGGGTAGATAGGGAGAATGGGTGAAATGGGGGATAGGGGGTAGATAGGGCAGAAGGGAGTGAGAAGGGGTAGATAGGGCAATCATACTCCTATCATGCCAAGTCTGCCAGTATATCCTGGAATCTGGGTATGCCTAGGCATTATAGGAATGTGATTCCTATGTGATTGTTAACATATATATATATATATACAAACCAAAGGGAGCGGCTGCACAGAAATATTGTTAATATACATTTGCCCGGGTGCTCCAAAAATAGCCAGATATATGTTACCAAAGAAAAAATGGACACTCACAGGTCTTTGCCTTGAGAAAGGACCGGAGGTGGTCCGAAACGTTGGCCGGGCTGATTGAAATAAACTAGTGTTTAATGCACTTTACTGCAAAGACCCGTGAGTGCCCATTTTTTCTTTGGTTACATATATATATTATTAATATTGTTATTTAATTGTTTTGTCCTATTTTGGTGTGTTTCTTACTTTAAATAAAAGTGTTAGATTTCTTTTATGGTGTGGGGGGGTCATATTCGGTTTCAGCCAGGTAAATGCTGCATTTCCGGTTTCAGTCCAGAATTTGTTTCAGGGCATCCCTAAGCCAGACAATGAAGCGGTAGGCCTACACCACATCAATGTTTGGCTTAGTATATAGTGATAGGAGTTATGCTGCACTATTGTCAATGCCTGGCTCAGTGTATAGTGATAGGGATTACGCTGTACCACTGTCAATATAATAACAGTAAAGCTGTACCACCTTCAGTGTCTGCGCCGGTATATAACGGTAGAAGCTATGCAGTTTTAAAAAGTGTATGTGGGGGGGGTGCCACATACAGGATCCGCCCCAGGTGCCAAATACTCTAGGTACGCCCCTGCGATACCCTCTTTGCTCTCTTATTGTTAAGTTGCTCATTGTTGCTGATTGGTTGTGGTAATGGTGATCTGATAATTTCTAGTAATCTCTCATCATGTAGTTTGCTAGTTTTGCTGATTTTAACACATATTTTGACTTGTCTAAGGTTAACTAGTCCCTGACTTTTACGCTTAAAGGGATAGTTTACTGTTCCTGACAGCATCACTAAAGAAGAAGGCATATTAAAACACTCTGTGTACTATATTTTTTATAAATTATTTTAGTTGGGGTTGTTCATGAAGGTATCAGACACACTTTAGGTGACTAATGAGATGGAGTGTATATATATATATATATATATATACTCTATATGTGTGTTCCATGTGTTACATATTGTATTTATACAAAGTGCACATTCCAAATTGAGATTACAAATGCTTACACATACTATATATGTTTAGATTAAAGGATCTCTACGCATATAAATAGCTCCAGGACTCCAAAACGCACTCTAATATTCATTTTGTTATTTTATGGAACCTCTGTTAATATTTTAACACAAAAATCATTATCTGCTCACCACATTTTATTAAATTAAACTTAATGTTTATATATATGTGTTGTGTTTTTGGTGGATTATTATTTTTTTTCAATAATGAAGCAGTTATGAAAATTGTAAAAAAGTTGAAGCATCCACAATGTTTATTTTTTATCACCCATGTTGGCTTAAAGTTCTTTTGCTGCATTTGTCGTTCAGCTGGGTGGGCTCTACCCTTTGTGGCCTACATAGGATTTTGTTTTAAATTATTATTATTTTTGATGGTAAAGCGCCACAGTTCATAAAACTAGAATAACACTTCTTGATTTTTTGGTAGGTAGCCCAAATCCTAAAACATAAAAACATACATTTTTCTGTTATGGAAATAAAAAAATAATAATAAAATAAGAGCTCTGCCAAAAAAAGGTCAAGATATTGTGTCTTTATTGAATGCAACTTTATGTTACTGGCATATTGCCATGGGATTTTTTACTGTGGCTCCATAAGCCAAGTCCACAGGAATTTGATGGAAGACCATGTGGTCATGATCCTAAATATGAACATTTTTAGGGCCTGTTTTTTTAAGTTGTTCTTTAAATGGCAGTCATTACTGATTCACATTGTCCTTTGCATTGTATCCTCACAACTTAGAACTCTTTTTGTTTGACCTGGAGTCTGTAGAAGAGGCCCTGCCTCCACTGGTGCCAGGTTCAGTTTCTCCTTTCTCTGGGCAAGGGAACGGTGTGTGGCCATAGCCACGTTATTCCTGTTCCCTGCCTTGTTTTCCCTGCTCCCTTCCAAGTTCCCTTCCACTAAACTTCTCTGGGCTAGCCCTGTTCCTATGTGAAGAGGGAGATCTCTGGCTAGCCTACCTAGAGAAGTTCTCGTGTACATACTGTAAATATACTACAGCATTCACTGTAGAAACAATTCTTATTATTGCGCACAGGGGTAATCATTAATAAAGTTAGGCTCAATTATTTCCCATCAAAACGGTATACTTCACCAATTCCCAAGTACACAGCATATTAACAAGAATCCAAGCTCATTTTCATTTTCTGCTTCATGCACGTATACAAACTCCAAAGTGGGGATGAAAAATGTATTTTATTTTATGTGCTTTGCATATGCTATGAAGTATAGAAGAGAAATTGTATCATTTGCAACAACGCTATAGTGAGGTTCATCCTGTTCCTAGACCGCAGTAGGACATAGTTGATCTATAATACAGTAATAGGTAATATGGTACCATTATTTAATTATTTTATTTTTTAGTCTGGGTGCAATTCATTTCACATGAATAAACTACCTTTTTCACATTTCTCCAGCAACATTTCTCCCAGCCAGACTTCGGACTAAACAAGGTGATACTATTATCCTCTGATATCAGACACTCCATAAGTGCTGAAAATAAGGTCGCCATATGCTTCTGTGTGCGACATCAAATGCTATTTACAGCATCCATATGTATGGAATTACCTTTCACACTATGTTGTGTATGACATTATTGTTGAAGTGATCCTATTTACAGGAGGCTTCCAGGTCATGAGGGCAAGTTTGTAGAGTGTAAGAAGCTCATATGTAGGTGAGTACTCATGTGTGCCAGTGCGTAAGTGAGTTACCCGCACTGATAGCATTGACAGTAGCCATTGCTACATCTGTCACAATCATAATTAGGAGATACATTTGACATATTTAATGTATATTTAAACTCGGGGTAAGCATAGTGTCTGGATTGTCCACAACATAGATCGTTATTGCCGTCCCTAAAATTCTTTAGAAACATAGACACATAGAACCTGAATGCATAAGAACCATGCTTCTAGTGTGCCCATTGTTCCTGGTGTAAAGACCCTAATCATCTCCATGGTCTTCTGTTAGATTTATGCCTGTCTCAGTGAATAGTTCCTAGTGAATAAGACGTAGAAGAGTGTTTTAAAATAAATAAAACCATTAGTTGACTTTGAACAATTAGTGTCAAATACTAAGTATATAAACCTTATAAATTGCTGGTTCAAATGCCTGTGAATTGGTTTCATTGTTGTTTTAGTTGTATTTTTATGTTGAGCATGTTGATTATAGAAATGTTTATTTATCGCTTTTCTTGTGACAGAGATCTAAAGTTAGTATTACCAAGAAATGTATGACCAAAAAAAGTCATAAAAATTATTATATAATTATACTGTCCACACACATATGTAAAATACTACAAAGTTTATTTATTTATTACCCATCAGAAAAATGACTAGGGAATTGGAGAGCAATTATTAGTTGTTACTATTACTTACCAGTTTATATAGCGCCATCATATTTCAGTGCTGTACAATCGGCTGCTAGGTCATAACAAATAACAGTTTGCACGGAAACGAAAGATTAGGAGGGTTAGAGCAGAAAGCAGGAGTTAGAGTAGAAACAAACAAACAAACAAAATACAGCATTAAAGTCACTGGGCACAATTCAATGGCACCAGACTAATCTCACCATACATACAACAATATTGAATACACAACAGAGGTAAAGGGGTTAGGGAAGTAACAGTTAAACGTAGACAGTGTCTAATACACCTACGGATGGCAAAAAGAGGGTGAAAATACAAACTGTCTAGCATCCGTCACACCTCGTAAAATGTTTTTTTTGGGGGGGGCTGCATGGTAGAAAAAGTGTCACTGTTCAATTAAACTTACTACAACCAAGTCATTTAATTGAACTGCTTGCTACAATAGTAAAAATTTTACATGTCTTGGTAGCGGTCCATTAATTTGAAGGGGTTTTTTTTTTTTTTTTTTTTTTTACAAATTAAGCTTTATAAATTACTGGTGTGAAGTTCAAAGAACATTTTCATAATTGGCAACACCCCCTTCAAATGGAAATGTGCCTGGACTGCCAAATTACTTAAAATAGTTACATTTGTAGCAAGTAGTCTAATTGAATGACTTTGATTTGGTAAATCTATTTGTAAACCACATGACGAGAAAAATCTTACGCATCCATTCATGTACAGAAAATATGTTTTGAAATGTAACCATATCAATGCTGGCTTATTTATTAAAATAAGTTAAATCCATGCTACTCCTGCACTACGTAAAATTACGTAACTTTTGCGCGATTGCTGGTTTAATTGTTCACTAGATTTTAACATTTGTATGAACAGAGGTCCATTTTCCGTGTTCTGAATGCACACTGCTCTGAGTCTGTTTGCAGTTATATGCATAATAATATGGACTGGGTAGAGATTATTTAGCTTGCTAGTAAGAGGTCTGCTGTATTATCGTGAATCCCTGTCAGACATATGGCAACTCAGAGACATCTGCTACAACAAAAACAACATCTTGTTTCTGTTTCAAGTTAATAATCATTTTGTCTAGTACATAAAACAATGCATTGGTTTTAGGTCAGGCATGTAACTATACATACATTGTTTGACCATATGGATAATTTTGTTTCAGTAACACCAGGGATACGCAATCAAGCATTGAGACCATATGAAAGTTCTTTTATTGTATGAAGTAGTAACCAAAATGGTTACTCCACACTCAATGCAAAGACATGAAGTGAGTGCCCTTCGAAATAGACATGACACTTGAATCAGACACGCTATATGCTCTTTTTTATTTCACGTGACACCAATCTCTGACACCCCATACAAACTAGTGTGTGTTACTTTGCTTGTTATGAAATCAACGGAAGAAAGGACTTTAATATAATATTTAATAATAGATTTATAATACCCAATAGCTAGCCGACTGTTTGATGTCTATTAGACCTTGGCTAGAGCTTAAGGGTGGCAAATTATATCTATATTGTATATGAAGCTCCATTTCTCAGAGCTGGATTATCATTTAGAAACACTAGGCATATGCCTACAGCCTTCATGGACTTATTGTTACCAGTGCTATACTAGATAATCCATCAGTTACATTGCCAACAGCTGCATAGCAGCAGGCAGCAGCACCATCCAGCTAGGAGTAAATGTTATGTGAACCCCCAAAACCATCTCCCATTGTGTGGGTCTTAATCTGAAGATGGGAATATTATTAATGGAGTGGCATGTGAGGTAGACGTGGGGCTCCCTGTTGGATACACACGACTGCATTTTATGCCATGATGCGCATTTATCCAGCAGGCAGCTGCACACTTAAGCATTGGACCAGCTTCACACTAAAGCAATAAGTGGTCCTCTCAGGCATTTGCCCATTGTCCCCAATAGCCAGTCCAGTACTAGAATGCTAGTAACAAATAGTTGCTACATGGTGAAAACCTGAGGTATGTCTTGTAAGGTTGGTGCTGATTTAAGATTATGTTTATATTCTCCTCCAGGACCACAAAGTTCAGGACCGCTCTACATAGAAAAATAATATTTAAAGAGGACATGGCGCTCCTGTGCTATAAAGAAAATTCAGGGTAGTTGCTAAGCATTGCTAAGTTGCTAAGGGCACATTTTAGGTACAACGTTCACGGTCATACCCTTTCTTTGGAATACAAAAAAATAAATTAAATAAAAATAAAATAATGATGAACTTTAAGAATGATGACTGGAGTGGGTTTTTGTTGCCATCTTAGTCAAAATTGAATTAAGTTAACTTTCCACCAGGTGGTGCTGGTAATGTGTAATGCTCTTAATATGTTACAGCCCCCTTTTGAATGACTGGAACAAAGCTCACTAAATTTAAAAGGCTTTAGAGCAGAGAATGTCTCCAGCAGCCAGGTCCTGTGTGCTCAGCTGAGCTCTGCTCTTCTGTTTTGAGTTCTTTGATCGTCGAATCCATTACTTTACCACTGGGATTTCTGAGTTACAAAGTTATTTGGTTTACAAAACTCTTGCACCCATTCAAACCTCAATCACAATGAGAAATTCCCTTGTTGTGTTGTGGTCCTTCAGTTTTTGGGGATTTACCTGTAGTACTGGGTTCATGTACCAATTTCCAGCATCCAGCCTACAACACAATTATCCTGATCAAAATGGAGCATCAGCGGCTAACAGCTTCTCAAATCGCAGGTGAGTTCACTCATCACCCAAGCATTTTTTATCTGTACAAACGTCAAATAACTAATTTAATGTGTATTAAAAAAAAAAAACCAAAACATTAAATAATGAACACCAAAATCTTTAGAAACAGATGTGAGAAATTATTTTAAACGATATATTTTCTGCAGTTTTCATATATATATATATATATATTCTTATATATATATAGTATATGTGATGAGAATACTTTATTGCATTGTAACATTGAAAGTCATGATATGAATTTTAGTCTTGAGTCTTACTATTTGAAGTATGTTTCCCAAAATGATCATACGATTTATCACAAGCCTTTGTTATCTATTTATCTGTCTATAGAACAATAAAAGCTTAATGCCATTCATACATTTTTTTAATTAAGTTTGGCTTCAACTACAAACTATAAATGACAAATGGAAACAATGAGTTAGCACAAATAATTTAAGTTAATCGACCAATATCAAACAAAAAATCTACTCTGCATTATGTATGGTAATTAGCAATTTTACTTGCTGTAATGGGCTGTGCAGTTTGTTGCAAACAGAAAAAAATCTTAAGGATGGAAGCATTTATGACATATATTTCATTGATTCATTGTTTCTATGGGCAGAAGTGATAGAGGATAATACAATGATGTGATTGAAACATGCGTGGTGTAGGCATACAACTATCCTGAATCTAAGACGAGACTAAGTACTCATTAAAGTCTTTATATCTGAATAAATATACAGCCTAGATGGGCCAAATGGTTTTTATCTGCCATCAAATTCTATTTTTACATGATTGGGTTTCATGATGAACAGAGAGAGCATTGAACAGGTAATGGACAGGATTGTAAGAGTGATCTCTTCAGAATGCTCTCCAGAGGGCAGTGTTTGCCTAGACTGACACAAACATTCTAAAGAATTTACGTTCATATCCTGTTCTTCATTTAAGAGTTTAAATACCCTGTGCATGCCAGTGATATTATCCTGTAATTAGGATCCTATACTGTAAAACATTGTCATACTATACCTTACTGTAAAGTAGGAAGGTTTGTGCTAGATCACATGTGAACAAACACAACATTTCAAATCATACATCCTTGAAGTTTTGTGGTGATTCCAATATTTTAAAGAACAAACTTGGGTTGGATTTGATTTGTTATTTAACAATGACTTTGGAAAAGCTGTTTTGTTCTCGCCACAAATAATAGGGCAATATAAAATGAGCCTGGGGAAATAGGTGCCTTGTTATGTTCAGAGTGTGTACATATTGTATTTGGTAAGCAGTAGACATTGTGTGACAGCTTGTCCTTGTGTAACACTGCTGCTGGAACAACTTATTGGTAGTTGCTACATGTGCAAGCATATGTTTCTTATAAGACAGCGGGGAAGTGAACGCTATTTAAACAAAGGATAAAGAGTGTTGTTTGTCAGGAGATAGAATTACCTTAACAAACCTATATTGTTTGTCTTTTTTTGTAAAGTACTACTGAGATGGGCTTTGAGTTACAGATAATCTGAATGCACGAAATGGGCATTCATAGGTTAATTTCCTGCAGTTGTTAATGAGTTTATCTCCAAATTTGCCAAAATACGGGGATTAACATTTGGTGATATCAAACTACAGTATCTAACTGTTCTTGGTTCTTATTTCTTGACGAATGCAATGTCTTTGCTATGACTAAAGCACCCGAACAGTTTAGCTGAGGTTATTAAATGTATAGGGTTGAAGGTAGCAAGCTTCAGTATATTTATATTTATGTATTTAGTGACAGGCTAGCTTCAACCAATAGAATAAACCCAACCAGTTGGTCAGCCTAAAACAAATGTTTAATTTCTAGTGGGGCCTCAAAAGTTGGTCCTCATAGCTGTTTTGAGCTTACATGATTTTTTGTATGATGGGTTTATATTGCACAGTGTCATACCTCCAAAGTAGGGTTTCACTTGGACAGTCCCGGAATAGAGACAGTTCTAGCTCCCAGATCTACCTCTTTACGTCTTAGAAAATGCTTGTCTGGTGGCCATGTTAGTCTACATTCCACTGATGTTTGGCTGCCTTTATACAAGTAAAAGTTGTTAACTTGCTCTTTACAGGGTCCTGGAATGCATATGGAGGTAGGGGCAACATTCAGTGTATGGGGGATTGGTTGACATTCCACACATACCTCCACCCAGCTACAAAATGGAGGTGTGCATGTGTTGGAGATTTCTAGACAGTGGAGATGACCCACAGTCCTGTCATTGCCAATTCTGTGGAAAGAAGAGGATAACACTCACATGTGCATTAAATGGTTTTGCTTAACATGTAATAGGAATATTTTTTTTCTTGTTTCCTTGCTTTTCGGTGTCTCTTCTTTTGTTCCTTCCCTCTCTTCTCTGTTTTGTCCTTTTTTTCTCCTGTGTTTCATCTGTTTTCTTACTTCTGTTATTCTCCTCGGTTTTCACAGTTCTCTTTTCTCTGCTCTTTCTTATCTTTTCTCTTTTAACTAAATGTTAAATGGGTAGTCCAGCCCCTAGTCTTGCCTGTAACCATGCCCTACACAGTCTGTAACCACATCCTCAACAATGTTGACCTGAAAGTTTTGTGTCACATCTTCAGGTACTGGGTCAGGCTTTGTGCAGAAATACTTGGAGTCTCCAAACCCTGCACGAGGCAGATTCCAACTGTATGTTTGTCAAACAAATCAGGGTCAGGACAGCTGAGGTCATACACAATAAGTACAGCCCAGGGTCAATAACCAGATAATGACATATGGAAACGAGGTACTGAAGGAATAAGAAGAAAAAAGGAAATGAAGACCAGGAGTCAAAATTGAGAATATAATATCAGCAAGTGCAAACATCAACAATCAGAGGACAGGAAAACAACACATCAGAAAATGGTATATGGGAGCAGCCCCAGTATATAAAGGCCCCCTAGTAGATAAGCAGCAGGTGTATCAGGAATGTATGACTGGTGGTGACAAAAGTAGTTGCATCGTCTTCCAAAATGTAAGGTTGCTCAGGCAAATTCCAAGGCTCCTTACAGTACACAGTAATTAAGTAAAAATGACATTTTTAATATGAAAGAATACGAATACATTAGGAAAGGAGGCCCCTGTCCTCGACAGTTTACAGCCTAAAAAGAAAGTGGAAAATTGTGTTAAGCCTGTTTTTTTTTTTTTTTGATCAATATCATTCTTTATGGATGAGACCAGCTGCTGTAACTTAATTTTACATTAAATTAATTAACTCCATATATTCTGGATAAAACTAATGATACACCATGAGTAGTAAAGAAGCTTAAATTAAGCTCTTTATCTGAACTTGTCATAAGTAATAAAGAGATGAATGGAAACACCACTGCAAGATAGCAATACCACTTTAAAGACCAGAAAATACTCAACAAAGTATCCCAAATGCTACAGGGGCTCTGCACTCAGCTTTCTGTACATGCAGGATGACTGTTACGTTCTACATCTGATAAAGCCAGACTGTTATCTACAGAAATACTATCCAAAGAAATACAGATGTGCATGGACTACATCCTAAAACATCTGGAGAGAATGTATCACTTAAATATATGCATAGCGAGGTGAAATGAAGGCAGGGTTTGTCTGACAGAAGCACAATACAACACTTGTCCACAAAGTTGGAGGCTACAAAAAATGTCAGTTTTCGTTTCAAGGTTTTTATACCAGTTAAAATGTCAAGAAACTGAATGACGGGTGACAGTCTGATGTGAGTCAATTCAAAGGGGGAGAAAGCAAAAAAGGGTTTTTTAGTGTCTCAGATGTTGAACGGTGATACTTATCCTGGGGCTACTACCTAACTGGCAGGTTAGAAAGCTGAAAGAGTCTGGCCCACGTTTGGGATGGGCTTGTTGGTTAGGCCAGTTTTTTAGGTTAGTCTCCACGTTTGTGACGTGTGTGGGATTTCTTTTAATACAAACAGACGTAATTGAATTGCCCTTGGCATGCAGCAGTTGGATGCCAGCACAAAGGCAGAATATCAGTGGCATCAGGTAAGGTTTACCCATGATGAAGGACAATTTAAGAGACCTGGTGACCAGAAAGAATGCTTTTAACCCCTTACTGACAAGACTTTTTTGTAGTACACTTTAGGACAAAGGCTCTTTTAACATTTTTCAGTGTTGCTGTTTAGCTGTAATTTTTTCTCTCTCATTTTGTGCACCCGCACACATAAATTGTTTTTTTTTCAGGGCAAGCAGTGCTTTCTTTAGATACCGTTATTCTATCATATCATCTAATTTACTATAAAAAATGATAACATATGGTGATTGGTTTGTTGAAAATTATTTTACTCATCTGCAAAGACTAATGAACAACCTGCTAAATAGATTCTACTATTTGTCCTGAGTTTAGAAATACCCAATGTTTTTATGCTTTTTTTCTGCAAGTTATTGGGCAATAATTACAAGTATTACAATAGTTTTGCTATTTCAAAAACCTTTTTTCCTCAAATCTCCCTCATGTGCTATTTCGGGTATCTTTGAAGCCGTCAAAGATGCAATTTACCCCATCAAACCATACATTTTTGAAAACTAGATACCCCAGAGTATTTCAAATGCTGGTATTGTAACCCTTTCAGTTTTGTGAAGATATAACACTAACTGTAGGACTTGCTCATAAAAAACTTGGCGTTTGTGGTTGCTCTTCTGCGGCAGGGGGTTCTGTTACTGACATGTCTCGATATGGAGGCATGTCCGCAACACCGATTATGCTTAGGAAGCGATTGCCATTTTTTTCTGGGGAGTGCTTTCCTCTCATGATCCACTGCCAGCCTCACTTGTGAGGCTTCCGTGGATCCTGCAAAGCCGCCGATCGTGGTGATGCAGGTATTAAACAGCAGCTCGTACATGTACGGACTTTGTCACCAATGCAGTGCATCATGACCCTGTACATGTACGGGCTTTATCGTGAATGGGTTAATATATCCAGATATTTGGGACCGTACATAAGAAACATAGTTTGTTCCCTCTCAACTTTGTCTCCTATAGCTGACTTCATAAATTATGAACACTTAGAGCATAAACAGTATTGCAGTATGACCAATAAATAAATCTTTAAAATGTCTCCTTTCAGGCGCATGGTTGTGTTACTCAACCCACTAAAAAAACTCTTATTGACTGTTAAAATTTTCTCTCTCTGTATCTCTGTTTTTTTTATTTTAACTTGTGCTAGGTTACAGATTTCCCATTTGCTTAGGGTACTCATTGTGTGGATCTACATTTGGATATTTGGCTGATATTTGTTCCAGGTTTTTGCCTGAGGCTGATTGCTTTCCATATCATTATAATTCAAGGCATTGCCTCAGTTGCTTTATTGTAGCACAATATTCACATGGGCCCCCAATAATTTAAATAGATGCCTGTGCAAGATTATTCTCGAAGATGAATTAGAGTGGTGTCCTTCAGGTTACATTGTGACATCACTGTCATACACTAATGTTTACCACCTGGAAAGGTTACAGACAAAAATACCTGTTGTATAGCTGCTATTCTGTCTAGTACCTGCCCTGTTTCCATAGGCCAAATGGGATCTAAAAGTCTATTTTAAAACCACCATGCAGGTATCCTTGAACAGTAAGAATGAACATGCATAATGAGACCTTGTCTTACATTTTCACTGTTACACCGAGGACAATGCAATTTCAGTGTCCCAAATATGATAATAGACCAATACAACACATTTGTACTTTCGGTAATCAATCTACCTAAGACATATTGTATTTAAGTTCATATTAAACATATATACCAATTATATCTTCGTAACTAGCCTCAGATGCAGTACTAGTGTCCATGTACAATTGTCTGTGCCAAGGCTTGTCCATGGTGAATATCTGGTGCATGCTGATGGCGTCGCTGGTAGACTTTAAAACTCCTACCACCCTGTATATTTTAAATTCATGCGCGCAATCAATGAGCACTGCCAATAAATCTCATCTGACGGCCAAGCAAACCTGCAGATCTGTGAGCGTACACGCAGAAATAGTTTATACCATTTATGTAAAGTGTTATGGGAAGCATTTGTCAAACAAACACCCAGCACTATCATGTAAAAATGACAGTTCTAATAGAACTGTGACCTTCTTATGTGACCGTTGGAAATATATCCTTTACGTGGGAACTGGCAGTATCCGGCAGCAGAAGGAAACAACTCTGTCAGCATTGCCAGCTTTCTTTTCTCCCCTAACATTATCAGATACGTTGAAGTTGTAAGAAGTATGCAGATTTTGTAAACTGTAGGTGACAAGCAGCAGAATTGAGAAATGTGTGAAGGCAATGATGCAGCTGTACCTTTCCTACAGTGAATTTACTTGCCTCGAAGAATATTTTTATATGTAGTTATCTTCAGAACACGATTCTGTATTGCTACTGTGTTATGAGTTACACCATAGAGAAATACATTGTTTTACCATACATTTTCTTATCATTGCTTAGACACTTAATAATATATATGGAAATCTGGGTGTTCTGTACATTGGGATGAATGAGCTCAGGTATTCTCTTAATAAAGGCTGTATAAGAAAACATTGACTGAGACCTCCATGCCTCTGGCATTTGGAACATTGTCTTCTTTCTCTGTCAAAGTGGCCACTGTTTTAGAAATTCAAGACTGACCATTTTTGGTAACCCTTTTGAACAAGGTCTATAGAAACATGATCTTTTAACCCCTTAAGGACAATGGACGGTCCCTAAACCCATTGAAAACACTTTGTGCATTTTGAGCCCGTACATGTACGGGCTTTGTCATTAAGGGGTTAAGAGCAAGATACAATACATCCATTTGTCCGAATAATAAATGTGGTCATTTCATTGCTTTATGTGACATTGCTGTGCTGCATCTGAGCATTTTACAGAATGAGATTCTTCTGTGTGTGATTTTGTGAGCCCCAGCCTGCCATTTCTCACAGTGTCTAAGACTCTCTAAAGTTTGATTAATTAAGATCATTAATTAATTTAGTTAAAATCATTTGACCAGTCCACTGCTATCCTTTACCTTAACGTTGACCCTCTTTTATCCATCCATTGGTCTCAACTTACCTATTCAACTTCTTCTACACATTTATTTCCTGTTTCCACGGCAAGCGGATGAACAAATGGGATTTTCGAAAATGTTGGACGAATTTTGTCCAAACTAAAGACGGAAACGGACAAATTTTTCCCATGAAAACGAACACAATTTTTTCACAGCGCCCAACTCTAATTTCAAGTAATACGTTTCTGGCAGAGATTTAAAAACCCTATGTTATTATTAATTTTACATCGAAATTTAACAAAAACTCTTTCAAGAACACTATCCACAATATAGGCACAAATCTAAAATAATTCCATTGCGATGAAGCTCTTTGAAGTGTTTAGTTCCATTGACCACTTGGACAAAGGATTCATTCTCCTGTCGAAGAGACATGAAAAAGTAATGTACATTTCCCTGACAGACATCCTGAACATCTGTGGCCATCTTTTCTTTTTAACTTGCAGGTTCAGGCTATGACTTTTCCCAAGTGTATTAACATAGTTGAGCCACAATACATGGTTGTTGGCCTTACTAACCACTTAAAGTGTTGGGAAACAAAAACGTCGAAAAGTTGCTGCTTCAGTGATGCATAGGATTGGGAGGCTGGCCAATATTCGGATCATTTGGTTTTCATTTACAAGCTCAAACATGTCTAAAATATTTCTTTTTCCTATAGAAGAATATAGCAACAGCTCTGCTTGAGACAATGATTGTGTCAAGATTAAGCTACAAGGATCATTGCGTATAGCCATCAAATTCAAAAAAGCATTACAACTAGTATTATTTAATTTCCTTTTCCTTATTGACAATTACTTTCATATCTTCTTCTACTATTATGTTGAATACACACTCTTTTGCAGAAATGGTTGTTTTTAACAGCCAATTAACCAAAATAGTACATTCTGAAAAGTGTTTCTGCACATCAAAGGGGATTCTGTTAGTGAACCCATGTTTAGTCTATGGTGAGAAACATTATTATATATAACCAATCATGACATATACAGAATAAAATACATACTTAATGTTCCACAGCCAAGGAAATTGAAAACTTTTCATATTTCATACTTTTCTGCTTTGTGTATTTAACAAGCTTTTTTTCTATTATATGTTTAAAAGAGTCACAAACTTTACTACACATACTTAAGTCTTGTGCAAAAAAAACTTGCATCACAATATATATATAATTTTCAACTCTTTTTTGGGCACTCTACATGCAAATGCTGATGGTAGTCTCAAAGAACATAACATTTGTAAGGATAGTCACAAACTGACAAATGCCTGGTTGTCAGGACTGATGACAGCTATTGTATTACCAAGAAAAACTATTATCTTAAATGATGAGTTAAATTCATGAGTTGCTCCCTAAAATCTTGAGTGTGTATCTGCATAGAT
This sequence comes from Spea multiplicata, assembly GCA_009364415.1. NCBI lineage: Eukaryota > Metazoa > Chordata > Amphibia > Anura > Pelobatidae > Spea > Spea multiplicata. The sequence continues at coordinate 33,621 of VKOC01015469.1, read as the reverse complement.
TTGTGACATTGATCATATTTTAGTAATAAGGCAAAATGTGGAGTCTCGTTTTACTCAATTTGTTTCTGTTCTTGGTTACAAGACCTGGTGACTCACTGAAATATCACAAAATCCCAAGAAAGCCATTCACACAGAATAGAGTGCCGTATGCTCATGTAATAGGCACAGCAGTGGCTAACAAGATGATTTACTTATGCAAATCGCATGCACATTCAATAAAATATATTTATTCATCCAAAAGAGAGTACAAATAAAGGCTTACAGAGCAGAATGGTGAGCACGCCTTCTGAAGACTCACGTATAGAGTTGTGCTCAAAAGTTTGCATACCCGGACAGAGATTGTGAAATATTGACATATTTTGATTTTTTTTCTTAAGGCTAGTGATGATAATACACAGTTGTTTGCCACCTTTTTAAATCCTAAAGATCGCAGATATAGCCCAAGTGGCCCTGATCAAATGTTTACATAGCCTTGAATGTTTGGCCTTGAAACAGACACACAAGGTGACACACACGGTGACACACACAGGTTAAAATGGCAATTAAAGGTAAATGTCCCACACCTGTGGCTTTTTAATTAGTATCTGTGTATGAATAGTCAGTGAGTTTGTTAGCTCTCACGTGGATGCACTGAGCAGGCTAGATACTGAGCCATGGGGAACGGAGAAGAACTGTCAAAAGACCTGTGTAATAAGGTAATGGGACTTTATAAAGATGGAAAAGGATATAAAAAGTATTGTATAAATCCCCTTTGTTGTGTCACATGGCTACATATTATCCCCAAGATAATGTTTAAATATATTTATTTTTAAAAAAAATATTTAGTTATTTTTATATTAAGTAGAATATATGGTACTGCAGACCAGCTCCATTGCTCAGGTTCAAACCTCTCAACATAATTTAATCTGCTACAGTTATGAAAGTTTGACTTTGTTATAGTGGCAGATGTTTTCAAAGACGGAAACAAGCGACTATACATTAACACGTACAGTAACATTTTAGGAATGCCTTTTGAGATTAATGATTCTTAATAGCCCAACAGTATTAGTGTTAATGAGTGTTAATAGCTCACTCTCTTTACAGAATGATTTACATGAAGTTTTACGTGTCCCACTTAATTCGTTTTTCATATGACATAAATGGCCCTCATAGCTCAGGATCTTTCTGTTTATCTTCAGTCCCTCTTATAAAGTTGCTTTTCCGCTTACCGCGAACTAATGAATACAATTTTCTTCACCTTGGTGGTTTCACATTAAGAACTCAAAAACACTCTGACCTGAGATCATTTTTGTCTTTCTTTTCCTGGCAAGTAGATGCTGAACATGGTGGCATACAGAAAAAGGGTGGCCTTGTGACACTGCCAGATTTGTCTTGAAAAGCTGCCAAGATGACGTTAGTTTAGTGTCTGGCACTACATGCTGGGCTTATAATGCTGAGTGGAGGCTCTGTTCTTGTCTTGTCTGACACCTACAAAACACTTGGTAATTACCGCAATAATGTAAACAGAAATAAAGCCCTTCCAGAAAGCTGCTTGCAGTCTCCTTCCTAATAGTAACATAGATGTGTTGACTTTTAAGATTAAGAATGTCTATATTTTTCAATATTTGTGTGCAAGAAAGTTTGTTGGTGTTGTATAGTCCTCCCGTGGTGCAATTCTCACATTGTCCCTAATATGTTTCAAGTCATTTGTAAACATGTTCTGAAGTGAAAATTGAAAGATCTATATAGGATTTAATGTTAAAGTGGAATTGTCACATTTTTCCCATTCATTCAGAAAATAATGAATAATCTAGAACCCTAAAAAATGCTGTGTATTTTTATTTATTTATTTGGAAAACATTTTAATGTAAGTTGGCATGTCTACTTTTTAATACGTAACATACATAATATATAATAACATGCAACTGGTCTCTTGATTCATTGTTATTTTAATATATACATATATTCATAGATACAGGATTAGTATTTGACCTTAATAAGCAAGGCCCTAACATAACACAGAAAAAATGACCAATTCAATTTTATTTAATTGTCGGAGATAAAAACGAGTAATTGAATGATGTCATTTGTTAAAGTTGATACCTTTTATTAGGTCAACACAGAGAAATATGTAAAGTTACACAAGCTTTCAAGACCTAAGACTTTCCCTCTTTAAATGGAATTCCACTCTGCATATTCTTCATATTCTTGCGTGTGCAAGTTTACATTTACATCAGAGGCTGCGAAGTAATCTCCTAGCAAGACTTATGCATAAAGAGGAACACAATGACCAATAGATAACGCTAGATAACAGGGGATAATCTAAGATAAGTGGTCCCCACTATTATATTAATGTACACAGCCACCTTACAAGAGATTATGTCTCTGTTTATATCCTGGTGAGTGCTACTTTCTGGGTCATTCTTTCTCTGGGCATGTAAGAGGCGTTTGGCCATGCCCACTCTTTGTCCGCTTGTATCCTACTCTATGTCAACGTAAGACTGTTTTAGACCCTATGTGGGGAGAGCTCTATGTAGCTTACCCTGGGAAGTTCCCACGTATGGTCGTTATCTTGGAAGAGCTATCAATTAATATTTTGGCTAAGTTTATGTAGCATTCATATGATGTCTTGGTTATGACCAGGCACTGCTTTTTGTTTTCTTTTTACTGATATAAAATGTTTTGGCTGTTATCCCCTAATATTACACATATATTGACCTGTATTCAGGTCTAGATTCATTGTGTGTCTATATTTAAGGAATCGGTTTACTGCTGCACGTAACACACCTTTTCTTTTGTATCTGTGACACATTCTTTGTAGGTGCCACCTCATAATCATAAGTAGGAAATGGAAATGTTAACAAAACATAGATTTTCGTTCTGTGAACACTTCTTCCTAATTAAATGTTTAGTTTTACAGCTTAAAACTGCTGCGCATAACATCTTATTACTCCACGATGCAAAAGGCACTCTGTTTCTTTAACTGAGCACTTGCATCATTAACTTGGCTCCACTATATTCATATCCTGTCCAAACATGGGCTTGGGTGGGAAAAGGGATAGACTGTCAGCGGGTTCACAGCTGTATAGTTTACGTACAGAACTGAATATTTACTCGTACCATTAAAGTCCTGGCCCATGGCCATGGTTTATGCCCTAACAGCCACACAGAATACCAGTCAAATAACAATGTAACCTGCAACATATAACAAAGTTTTCAATATAAAATGCAGTGAAAACTGGGGGAGCATTATACAAAATCTTCATGATGAGCTATTAAAATATTCATTTTTAGTTTTATCCCCTAAGAAGTCGAGTAACAATCTGTATATTCACTTGGTATATCCACTTTGCAAGGTTTAGATGAGGGCATGCAGGTTGAATTAGATCTTGCATTTATTCCCTGTAAGTCCAAAAAACCCACTAAACATGTTGTTAAATAATGCAAATACTACATTTAACCATGCAAGTAAATGTGATTAGTAAAATATTAAAAAAAATAAAGAATGGGAAAAAAACATTTTTTATGAACAAGTGCTAAAATTAACAGTGTATCTTCCCCAAAATCCTGGTATGGAAAGAGTTAAAATAATGGCAAATACCATGGGTTGTCTACATAAAAAAAATGTATGGTTTGATGGTGTGATGCATATGCTTGTTAAAATAGTAAAGAACGTCATGGCGGTTCCCCATTCCAAGCTAGCTGCATTGACAGACACTTCATTTGTCTATATGGTATTACCAGCCCTAGGAGTAGGGGTTATTTTTTTTTATGCTGAACTAAGCAGGACTTTTGAGGCTGAACTAATAAGGTTAGCCTTAGAAGAGATGGACCACAAAAGCACACTGTACATAGCATTCAGCCTGACTGCCAAAAGAAACTGAAATTATCTTTACCCAACGTGATGAACAGTAAATGTAAGTCTATTCTCGATGATTCTGATTCTTTGTTGTGGAGGACCTAGGGCTATGTTAGAAACATATAAATACTAATAAGATAGAGGAACTGGAAAAATATAGACAGCTATTTATATGTGTTGTAAGTGCTGTGGTTTGCCTTGTTAGAGACAGAAAGACATCTTTTCCCACTAGAATTATGTGACCTTTGAGGAACCGAAATTCCTCAACTCCATAACATGGAAACTGATAGCCTCAGTTAAAGAGCACTTATCCAAAAACTAAGAGAACTCCATCTGACTATAAATACAGTCCTACTGTTTTCAGTACCCTAAATACCGATCTTGAGTAAGTATAACATACAGTCCATTATCCCTGTGAAAACAAAAAGATAATTTGGTACCATTGTTTATACAGCTAAAAGGCTACAAAAAATGCCACCGGGAAATGAAAGCTTTTTAATATTCCCTGCAGTGAAAAAAAGTTTTAGTATATTCCCTAAAGTAGGTACTGCTAATAGCCGTGTTAGTAGGGTACAAAGAATTTAAAGCTAAAGTCTGTTATTTCCTGGATGTTAAGATGTAAACAAAAAGGAAAGGAGTCTTTTGAAATGAATCCCCTTGAAACACTTATTTCGGTGTGTCACATGAGAATGTGTTAATTCCAGAATATTTACATTTATTAAAACGGACATACTTTCAAGTGCCTGCAGAAAGGCAGAATTAGATGGAAGTCAAGGTCAAATTGGAAAGAGTAGCCTGTAGATTGCTTTGGGCATTATTATCATCAAAATAGTTCTGTGTCAGCAGTTTGAGTTTAGTTTCCATCCCATAATATTTTTACATATAAGTGTAATCAGCAATTTTATGTTTTGAAACATATTTTTCATTACTATGGCCAAAGAAGGAACATTTTGCTTTGGAGGTGTGGCGACAGGTGAGACATTGAGAGACTTTGTTACATATTGGTAGCTGTTTTTGTGATTGAATGAGACATTTAGAAAAACATTTTATTTCAGAAACATGTTTTCAACTGTTAATGTATGTTTACACATTATGATGATATATGGTGCTGTACAATACATAAAATGAGAAATTAGAGAACCCAGAGAGGAACAAGGTGACATTAGGATGCAGGTACAAAAAGGGGAGACTTTATAGGCAAGTCATCATGACTGACTGACAGTAGACTGTTCAGGACATCAACCATGCTTTTAAATCCAATGAATTTGGACAACTGGCAACTATGATCTTCTAACTCTCGTTTTGCTGACACGTCAGTACTCCCACTATGCATTACCCTGTGGACAACATAACTTAGTTTTCCCTTCTTTCAACGGATCCAGAGATTTATATGTCTTAGCCTCTAAAATTGGGATTTTGCTGTTTATTCACAAAAGCAGGAGTTGCCAGGAGAGTTTGTGGATTCAAGTCACTGAATCCACAAACCAAGGCAAATGGCTGAGCCGACACTGCACATTGCATAGTTTATGTAGAAATCTCACTGATTTAACTATGCTTTATTGAGGGTCATCCAAGCTATTGCAACAAAAGGTATTTTGGGGTATTTATATTGTAAAAGGTGGTAGGTAAGATGCAACCCTCCAACTCTCTCTTCACCAAAATAACTGTCATATATATTTGCGCTAATCATGAATAATTAGTATCTAATTGGAAAAACACTTTTTTGTAAGACCAGTTAGAACATCTTGTAATAGATTTTAATGTCATACCCATAATTGGGGACAGGATAGTTTTAGGAGACATTATTGATAACAGCCAGATACATTAAGACATCTTTTTTGGTTAATGCTTGTAGTTAACTGCACATGATCATTATGGGCATCTCCGGTCTAGTGGTGGACTAGTGTTTATATCATCAACATGGTAGGAGTAGGACGGCAATAACATTTACAATACATTTGCATTACATATATTTTTTTTGTTGTCTCAGATCATAGGAAGGGTTGTGCAGATGAGAAATCTAAATTAAATATCTTGCCATTTGGAAACGGTCTTGGGCCAAAACAGAATATAGCATTATTTTTTCTTGTTACCTGTTTTGCTGAGTATATTGGGAGCTGAGCATGTCCTTCATAACAAATATATATATATTGCCTATTTTGCTTCAGCATGGGGATATCTGCTGTATAACGCATTCCCATTAACCATTTTTATGTAAACTTGAAATTGACATCTGTAGTAATGATATGTCCAAAGCTAAAATGTATGGAGCCCAAGCTTGCCTAGCCTAGGTTCCTTGAGTATAATCCACTTATGGATATGTTATACAAGCACAATGAAGAAAACCTTTAACCATGAAACTGAATTCTAGTTTTGTGTCCACACTAGCAATCAGTGCTCCTCCTACCTGTCTTTTTTCACTAAGGTTAGTTTAGGCCGTACACAATTAATTACAATGCAGCTGATCGCCATAATATTTACCATGCCATATTGAAGTTCTCATTTTCCTTATTTTATTAATTTTCAGAGTAATTACTTATGCAGTGTAGAAGACAAGTGGTGCAATAGGTGCTTTTAGATAAAGATCTGTTAGCGTGCCCCTGGCGTGAGACCACACAGAAGTCAGATCAAGTACAGTGTTCAGCTTAGGTCTTCTCTCATAAGTCTCATATAAAGTATATAACTAAGCAAACTAATTGCAGCTGTGTATACCTTTCCTGATTACACTGCACTGGAAGGAAGCAGCCAAGACAATTATACACATATGGCCTGAAGTGTTTATAAAAAAAAATACTCTTTGTATATGTGTTGCCCAAAATAAGTTGGAAATATTTGCTTTTATGAAATATACACAGTCTTCTCACATCCCTTTGATGTGAGCTGCAGTGACAAAATGCATGGAAGCCCACTGTACCCTGGCATGTTTTTATTCCACCATTACCATTACACACCCTTAACTGTAGGGGTCCCAGAATCTCTTGTGCATTGAGGCACATATCTTCCATCCCTGCTCTTCAATGTCTCCTCAACTATGGAAGGTAGAATATCTTAGTAGTGCGTTTGGCAAGACACATGGGGAATTCATCTGAAGTATGCCATGACCTTCATGTTTAAGGAGTACTTGGAAACAATAGTTTTGACACAGAATGACAACTCATTATTGTGTATTTAAGACGGTTTTGATCTCTAGGTCAGGAGGATGGTGTCTAGCTCCTGCAACCCACCTACCTATGTTGAGTGCATTATAGCTACTCTACCATCTCTTGTTGTGCTTCATCCTTTTACTTCTCTGGAGGCCGAATGGGAGACGTCTTTGGCGAAGCAGCGCTGGGTTCTATCAATATAATCGGATAAACTAGGTTCTTGGGATAGCTATCCTACTTTACCAACACATTACAACTTAGATAACAAGTACCATCAGTCCGTTTAAATACATTGTGGGGTTCTGTATAAATGGCATTTCTGGTACAATGTGGTAACATCCTAAACAGTTTTCTTGGCTCTGCCACCTGCCATCTCGCTATGTGTAGGGCAGCCAGGTCCTCCTAAGAAAACTAGAGATGTTTCCTGTCATAATCATCATCACGGCTCAACTAAAATCTAACTTTAGTTAGGTTAAACTGTGGTAGGTCATACAGTAGTATAGTATGAATAAATTACAATAAATTGTATTAAAAGAGAATTGGGATTATACACAGCAATTGGGAGATAATTTGCAGTTGCTCAGTGTATAATTGCAAATTTTTGTAGTGACTTGTATTTTGCTTTTTAAAATTTTACTGTAAAATGTGTTTTTATACCATGACTTATTCTCTTTTATTTATTTACTAGAAACTGGTGCCAGTTTACAGTAACAAGAACGGTTACCTGTCAAGTACAAAATGGATCAGAGACTGTGGTTCAAAGGGTTTATCAAAGTTGCAGATGGCCCGGAAGCTGTGCAAATCTTGTGAGGTAAACAATTTGAATGCAACATGGTATTAACTGGCCAGCCTCATACAGTGCAGCAAAGATAATAACCGTATACAGAATACAGTATACATGTGGCTTCATACGATGCGGTATAAAATACTGTAGCTGTTATATACAACGCTTTTTTGTTTATCTAAGTATCTTAAGTATTTAAGTATCATTTTAGCTCCTTTTATTGCCCCTTCTATTATCTTAATATTAGTGGGTTCTTTCTTGCTTTTTCTTCATTTTAGAACCTCCTTTTAACTTTTTTAGCTCCTCTTCTTACCTTTTAAATGTTTCTTTCTTGCTTACTTCTACTTAGTCACCTCCCCTCCCGTCTTCCCTTTGTTTTAGCCCCTCACTTACTATTTTCCCTTCCATTTAGTTCATGTAGTCTTGCTTTTCTGTAATTTTAGTTCCCCTGTCCCTTCACACTTTCAGCACAGACTGTCACAGCTTCCCTCCTTTCATTTCTGTCACATCTGCCGTCACCCAGGAGCACAAATCGCAGAGGTTCTACTCCCTGTAACACATAGCAGGGGGTTGAGCCCCAAGATAAGCGAGCCTTTCGATGATCATGGGACAGGATGTAATGGATGCCTGATAGCATTGCAGGTCAGTTAATGGTACAGGTAGTCACACAAACCATGTATGGTGCACAGGTTAGGACAGTAGGGTACAGAATCGTTTGGCAGAAGAGTAGTCAGACAAGCTAAGGGTCAAAACCAGCACCACAGGAATGCAAACATGATGAGTCAAGACCACATTAAGGTACCTGTGCGGTGCCGTTCCAGATTTTACGGGGCGGATAATACGGGGCCGAACCTGCCTCCCCTCCTGCTGTGCATCACGATAGTCGTCTCCAGCCAGCTGGATCGCGCAGCTGATCTTGTTCAAGTGATTGCACACCGCATTGGGACCTCGTACCGGCTAGCAGCATGCTGTCTGCCTGTAGCAGGTCCTACCAGCGTGACAATTTCAACCCCATAATTCCCACACCACATTTTTATAGCACATTGGAGTTTATTTTAGTACAATAAAACAATGTAATTGTAAAGAGTCTGTTTGCGTGCAGTAAAATAGAATCCTTTTATTTCAATTCAGGCAGAAATTCATAAATAAGTGAGTAAATTGTAAAGAGTACTATAAAATTAATTAAGCGATTAGAGAATTTCAGCTATGAAGAGTGTTTAGCTTAATTGGATTTATTTACTATAGAATAGAGACACTTAATGAGTGATCTCATCACAATCTACAAATACATAGGGCAATTCGGCATTCAGGAATACATTACATCCAGTATTCGGTGATATCTTGTAGGACTAAAATACAAATATATATAAAAACACTAAAACAAAAAAATATATTAAACAAAGATGAGTAATAAGCCGACAAAAAGGTAACTTCAGGCCGTGAATAAGAGGATGACCATACAAGAAGATAACTTCAGCATCATCTGTGAATAATCCGCTAATTGATCTGTTGATACATTGGATTGGACTGTTAGCAAATAACTCGTATATCTTGATCGCGACTATCCCCAGTTAAAAAAAAAATAAAACAACTGGCAAAAATGTAATACGGAGCACAGGAGTGGAGAAAGAAACTAGACACTCAAGCATCTCTAACTTGACCTAGAGTTCCTAGGCCATTGCACTTTACAGAGCAAGATACTTCCCTGTTGCCTTGATCCACCAGCAAGGTAGAAGCTCCTGTGCTACCCTTGACTTGTCACACAAGCCAATGTAACATGGATGGAAAGAGAGAGCAGTGAAGCAAGGAAACAAGAAGGAATCTAAAGCATTCCACTCTTCCTGTCTGGGTGCAGATGGACACTGGGAGAAAGTAGCTGGCTTTGCACTGGATTAATTGGGTAATATGCTTACCTCCTGTAGACCCGGCTCTTCTCTGCTAGTGTCTGTCAGTCCCTCACATTAATCCAGAGCACACAGGCAGCAGACTTTTTGACAGCAGATCAGGCTACTACACATCTAATACAGGATAGGAGATCAGGTCCCTACCATGCTGGGGCCTTAAAGCAATTGCTCCTTGGATAATCGGACCCTGTTTATCTTGATGCAGTTAGGGATATATTTCATAGGTTAAACTTTATACATGGTCAGCCTTTTCAGATCCTGGCATACCTGCTTAAAAAGTCCCTATTAAGTAGTAAGGCTAACTGGTCACTCACTCGCAGCCCCGTCTTTGGAGAATAGACTGCCCAGTCACTGATTCTGGAGCCCTGCTCTCCATATCATAGTATTGTGACACTACTTGATCTCTTGTGCATCAGCAGGGAGATCACCATGCCGATACAAAACAGAGGACGTAATAGCATGTCCTTCATACTTAAAGGACAGTCTTTGAAGATGTCCTATTACATTCTTTGTCATGAAGGGTTTAACATCTTGTGCATGAGTTTGCTATCACTTACATCTGCTCAACCACCAATGATTCACATTCTTCCAGGAGACCATCAATTTGATAACAGAATATTTGCTCACAAACAGATGTGCAATGCCCTGTTAGATCCCATGTTTTCAGCTGCTTCCCGTAACAATTATTATTGTTTTGTTATGTTCATTGTGCAACACTGTAATCAGGGCCATATGTTTGAAAGTGGAAACTAATTGTATAAGTAACCAAGGAGTATAAAGCTGGTTTAATAATTAGCAATGCTGCTCATAGAGCAAATATTGACAAATTATACATTTGCCTCTTAAACAACAAAACATTTTACTGCTGGCTTCGGGGGCTTATTCTGCCTGCAGAATCAATCCTGGGAAAGTGTTTCTTCACTTTCTTTTTTTTTTTTTTTTTTTACAATTTTGCTTACTGTTTTGAAAGTGCTGAACAAGCTCATTGTTTTCTATTTTGACCCTGAAAAAAATGTCATCTATATATATTTTGAAAAGTCCCATATTTAAGCAGAACTATATAGAGATAAACAGGTTCTAGGTATATATTTGTTATATCCGGTATGGTCAGAACTAAATGCTTCATTCATTAATTCTTTTGTTTGTTTATTGATTAATTATTTGTAGATCATTAACAAATTATACACTGAATGTCCAGCACTGTGGTTTTAATCCATGCTGCTCTAGGAGTATTTTTACTTGTAATGGACCAAATAATTTCATTTCTTAGTTACAGGACTCTGCTCAGACCTCTGTACAAAGTGTCGTACCGCACAGTGACCACAATGGAGTGGAGGTGTTGTCCTGGATTCACTGGAAATAATTGTGAGGAAGGTTAGTCCCCTTTGATTCATGTCCTGTATTATTATGTATTCATGAGTAAACTCATTCATTTCATGTTCAGGGAAATTCACTTTATTCACTCATTTAGACATTAATTAAATCAAATATGAAACGTAAAACAACACATTGTGTTATTTTGTTTGTATTTTTAATTAAGATGCAGTACTGTGCTTTAAGCATTATTTCTTTGGTTTCCCTCTGTAGATAAAATGGGAATTAAGTCAAACTAATACTAATGCAGTCAGGAATGTACATTTTTTAGGTAGGGAAAAAAGTAAATTAAAAAAAAATGTTTTCCATCTTTAAAATAACCAACAGGGGAATTTTTAAATAGATGTCATCATGTGAAAAAGTTCAGAAGGTGAAAATGTTTCTTTTTTTTTCATGACACGAGATTTAAGAGATAAGGAACTTGGAATTAATGAACCAATGAATGGCCACAAAATCATTTACGTTATGAGGTTTTGTGGTTTACCTGGTAATAATGAGTTACAGAACATGATTTCACCCCTTTTGAGTGCATGTGTGGTGTCATTTTTCACAATAACTGTCTAATAAATATTTTTCAAAGACCTTTAATGGCTTTAGTGGGAACTCACAATCTAAAGGATTGTTGATTCATACATCTGGAATGAAAAACCACAATTTGCTCAGTAAGCTATCTTCTAACATGTGAGTTCGAAGAAGAATAGACTAACCCTTGACCTTCTTTTTAACTAGGAAGCATGGGATGGTTTAATGAAATTCCATTTGTTTGTTATGAAAGAAGAAATATTCCTTTATTAGGGATGCAACACAGACAAATTTTAGGGATCCATATTGGATAATACACTGTTTTCACTAAAAAGGCATAATACTAATGCCACATGCAGATGGGGCATAAACCTGTTTAGTGTCATTTAACTGCCCCATAGACCTTAGACCAATGGATTAACTACTACCTAATTTATACAGCTGCTTATGGCCCTTCTGCGATACATTTTGAAATGTGCACAGAAATATATACTTTGGCATACAGTACTCACGTATCATGTCATGGGCATAAATGGGATGTTACCAAATATATGCATTGATCAGTCAAAAGACGTGTTCTATGATACAGAACATTTTCATCCTAGTCCATAGTACTGACAGGCTCTGCCATTAGATGAATAAACTGAAATAAAGGAGCACTGGAATAAAGCAATCCAGAAAAGAGATGTCAGGCAGAGAAAAAGCTCTTGTACAAAACATCACTAAAAGCCAAGAATGCAAAGAAAATACAAAAAAAAACCTCCCAGCACAAAACAAATTGTTACAAAACAAGATAAAAAACAACAAACGACTCTCTTAATTCAGTGGTCTATATGACAATATTGTATTGGAGTGCAATTCTTATAATAAATAAGTAGAAATGTAAAACCAAATGTGTCTTTAGTGCTACTTTTTTTATTACATGAATTGAACTCATTTACTATTTTGCGTTATCGTTCTAAAGAACTTTTTTATACAGACAGGAGATTGGATTAATACACTCATTTGGTATTTGATTTTGTGTCACTTGTGTTTAACCCTTTAAGTACTGGGGGTTTCCGTTGCATTTTAGACTCTGCCATTAAGCTGGGGAATTTCAACGCCATTATCTCAGCTCTATTGCTCCTGCCGGCAAAAGGCAGAACTGTGAATTTAGATGGATTAATACATATCTCCATTATTGTTTGGATTTAGTTATTTTACTCTATTTACTTTTTTGATTATATAGGTACATGTCTGGGGCTTTACTGCCAAAACTAGGCAAACATCCTCTTTTGTTAGGTATTAAAGGGTAATGTAATACTCCCTAGTGTCTGAAGACTTCATAGAACAGCCTACAGTGACAATACCCATTATCTATTATTTGAAAATGTATATGGTATATGTGGGGAAACTGTTTGGTTAGCCAAACCTGATTAATTTTGGAAGCTTAAATGTACACAATTCATATATTAAAATGTAAATCAATTATGTGAATGACTAGAGGATGGCTATGAGTTCAGAAGGTATATCTGTACTATATGGTTCCATGTATCTAGACAGGTATCTAAGAAATGCAATCTCTGTTTCATCTGCTAATTTGTATGTCACCTTTTTATTCGACTTGTGCATTCGTATTCCAGAGAACATGACGACGAACACGAATGTTATGTTTCATTGTTCAACCGAATAACTAACAAACGAATATGTTGGTGGATAAACGTACACAAAGAGGCACAACACGAAGAATCATTGTTTCTTTGTGTTGGTCTTCGTATATACTAGGCTAGCCTATTAGTGAAGATTCCTATCTACTAGCTCATCTCCCTGGTCCCTTCCCCGTATACAAGTCACTGCCTCTAGCCTATCATAAGTCTTCTGTAGTCTAGCAGGAGTTAATACGGGAATCCATAGGATCGCGTCAGGATTTAAAGGTCCGTAAGAGCGACTCCATTGGTCGTGGGCTGGGGGGTTGTCTGGCATCAACCAATGAAGAGCTTAGGCTAGAAAACCCGCAGAAAACGAAGATGTTTTTCCCTCAAAGATCAACGCAAAGACTTTGCCGGTGCAAAGTGATCACACTTTCAACTGTTCAACTATTCAAGTGCTTACCTGCAGCAGGTAGGAAGCAGATGAACAGGGTGGGGACAGGCTAAAAACAAATGATTGTTTTATATAGCGCCATCATACTCCGTAGTGCTCAATAAGGCAGAGGCATAGAGGGAGCTAGATGAACACTACTATGGCAACACACAAGACCCATTGCCTGACAACTAAAATAATATATGTTTAATTATCATACATAAATATTATATCATGTGCACACCAGTTTATGTAGTTAGAAAAATGTCCCTGTAGATCATTGATTTGTAAGATCTTAACATTCATATTGTCCATTAATTTCCCTTTTACTGTGTAACATTTAAGTTACAGGAAATGCCAGGAAACTATGATTCAGTTATAAATTCGCTATTGTCACTGCTTGATTCTATATTCAATAATTCCTGACAGCTTGGTTAACTGTGTTCACTATAACAAAAGACAGGCGTAGGTTCAGGCACATGGAATTGTCCAAGGCCAGGGTGCCTGTACATAATAAGCATTTCACTATATTACCTGCTGTGCTTAAGAAAATCTGGGAAAATATTTTGAAATTACCATGGAAATTTTTTTGTTGTCATATAACATAAGCAGGTGCCTACTTTATGTAAAATAAATATTACATTTAGTGGTGGAAATGACTTCAAAAGATTATAGCACACAAGGATGTTTAATAATGGGGTATTTTTTGTGAATGTGATAACTGGCAGAATTCTCAGTTATATATAGGATTCATTTCTTTTTACCGTGTTGCCAATAGTAAAAGATTTGTCATATACCTGGTGGGTTCCATGATCCCTGAACTTTCTTATAGGTTCAAGCAAAGTAAATACACCAGCTGTCACATCTGTTGCCATTGTTGGGATTTATTCACTAAAGGGGGAGTTGACAGAAGAGTTCTCACCAACTTCACTATAGATTATTAACGCCCAATCCTTGTGGGCTGCTGTGGGGTGAGTTTGGCTGGTCTTGTAAAATGCTAAATCAGCGAGATTTCTCCAGTCTCATCCCCCATTAAATTATGAATAATACAGGGACAGCTGAGCTATTCACGGCATAGAAACACCCTAGTGTTGGCTTTTCATAATTAATACTGAAATAAAATTAAAACCACAAAATCTCCCACCAACTCTAATAATAAATCCAATTATTGTTTTTCATGACTGCTAAGTGCTGTTGTGTATTAAGTACTGCACACAAAATGGCCCAGATAAATATATATACCATATATTGTAATAGTGACACTATTAGAATTATTCATCCAACAATCCCTAAATATGCGTGATAAATAGACAGAATGAGATTACATATCAGTAAAAAATTACCAAAACCAACCAGAAATGCTGAACTGTCTTTCCAAGGTGGGATTAAAAACTCCTAATGTGAGGTCAATAAGCAGTAGTGGGCAGCATCAGGTGAATATAAATATCTCTGACCAGCGGGACATGCTTAACATGGAGTTTGATAAGTTGTATCAAGTTCTTTGTTCCCAATTAATTTGGCCACCTTATGTTCTTGGCACACTTCTGTGTGAATTGTGTAGAACATACTATTTAGCAATATGTTTGAATGCCGGCCAGGTGATCAGACACTTGAAGGTTTATGTTTACTGCCAGTTCCCAAATATATTTCAGCTTCCTAGCTTAAATTAATATTATGCAGTGAATCAACCAAAGAAGTATTTACTCTGTAAGTAACAATTTCATAAATTTGCAAGATTTAGCGTTGACATAATGGGCAATGGAATCCTATTAAATGTTGGCTTTGTAAGGAATGGTTTTATGCCATTTATTCATGAGCCTTGTGAGAACCCAGAGAGTGAGATATTTCCCAACAGGCACATTAAGATCTTAATTTGTAGAAACCTATATAAATAACTAGTCTTTTGTGCTGCCAAATCTACCATGCAACTGGCAGAACAAAAACATGTTTAATCCTAGTAGTCACAATTTAGCTAGAGAAATAAAACGGTGGATGTCTGTATTATGGAACAGTGAGTCCAGTTTTGAAAAGACTTGCAATCCTTTGATGCATTCTTTTAAAGCAACATAAAAAAACTTACTATTTGAAGCACAGGCAGACTTTAGAACAGCAAAGAGTAGGGTGTAAGGATCCTTGGAATGTACTTTGTCTTGTTTTGACTGTTCCTGTATATTATCATTCTATGCTTGACCCATTTGCCTGTACACTCTGTATTGATACATATATTTTTTAAGTTATCAAGATTTTATATCACTATCAATGATTGCACAAAGATTATTGCACTTGCACTTCATTGTTTGATGGCAGAGGAGGCCCCTGCCGGCGACCAATAGAGTTGCTCGTACGGACATTTAAAATCCTGGCACCAAAGCTGCTGCGTAGTGCGTACCGCATTAACCCCATATTAACCCCTTCTACAAAAAAACAAAGAAAAAAAATGAACACGAACAATGTACATGAATATATTCGCCCAAACCGGACAAAGGAACGGGCGAATATTTGTGGAATAAGAAGATTTTTTTCCCCATGAAGACAAAGACAAACACGAAGAGGTGGCCGGCGCCCAAGTCTAATTTTTGCTTTATTCCATTGAGTATTTTTAGAGATCTTCTTTCCTCCTCTGAAAGTTAATCTCACCTTCCAAAAATAACAGTACACGTTTTGTTTCCTGCTAGATTTACATTAGAAGCTCAAGTTTGACTCCTTGAAGGTTGGAATGAGATTACCTTTCATAAAGTTCGCTGGCTTTTGGGTTCAGCTACCATCTTCCAAGTTGCACTCTAAGTGTTACTCATTCTTGTGCCAACCCATGTTGGGATTCATCATTTATCCTCTTAGAGTTGCTGTTTAAATCTCAGACGTGAAATGTGACTGTAAATTCAAGGATTCTGGCACATGTGCTTATCTCAGAATGCTAACAGGGCACCATAATAAAAATGAGCTCTTACTGTTACTGTGTGCCAGCAACAATATGTGCACTATAACCACCAGTGGAACATCAATGAATCAGATGGATGCCATAATAAGGATAGTAGCCTAGATAATGACCCAGCTGGCTTCCACTTTTGTGCCTTTCTTTCCCTGGTCCTCTAATGGGAGGTTGTAGGCAAACATTGAAAAGGTCATCTTTGTCTGCTTAGTATGACAGAGTTCTTCTGCTGAGTTGCTTGCTTCTTTCAAGATTTTTAGTGGAGCAGAGAGTGCAAGTTTCTGATTTTTTGGGGGGTATGTTCAGTCATTGTCAAGCCTTACTAATATTTGACATATTTGTTATGACCTGTTATACACTGTTGTATAGGATGGCAGATTGAGCATGGCTGTCATTATTAATCAAATGTCCCACAATGATTAACGCAGTACTATGTAGCAGGAGGGGGGACTTGGAGTTATCAACCCTGAGAAGTTGCCTCACATTAAGGAAAATAAGGGGAGTGCTCCAGGGGATCACCCCTGGACGTTCCCAGATATGTACAGACTACAATTCTCAAGGAAACTCTGCTTTGGCTCAGACTCTGTCTTCGTGAGTATACCTGGAAACTTCCTTTATGTAGGCTACCTGGAATTCTTCTTCTTTTGGTAAAGTGACTTCACCTAAGGGAGATGCGGGCTGCTGACAAACTTTAGTGGGCAGGAACTGGCCAGGGAATAAGGGAACGTGGACAGGTTGTAGACAGAACATGGAAGAGGAGTGGGTGAGACCACATAACACTCTCATACCCAGAGAAAGAAGAAACTTACCAAGGCAGTAGGACTTTAGTTTGAGGCTCTGAGTCAATTGTGGAGAATTCTGAGGCATGTTCCAAGTATAGCCCCTACACTAGCATTCTACTTTTGGTTACAAAATTCTATTCCAGAACTTGTTATCTAGGATACCATCGTGACACAATAAAAAGTTACACTGAGCTCAATAACTCTACATTTAGAGCTGACTCTCCATTCTCACTAAAACGTAAGGCCCTAAAGATTTTATTTTATGTCTCTGCACTGATCCCTTGTATCAACTCCAAGCATACTTTAATCCCCTTAGTACATTTGCCCTGACACCTCTATTGAATGTTTCTATGGACAATTTTATTAAAAGAAATACTTTACTTTATTTCCCTTGGGAATTACCATTAGTCCAGAAATTGATTTCATTACAAAAGAAAAAAAATCTTCATTTCTAGCGTGCTAAAACCTAAGTATGTAAATGTTTGTAATATAAATGAATTTTCTATGTATCCCAGTTGTGTCCAGTTATGCAGACTCAAGAAGTGGACAGAGTAATTCATGCAAGATCTTACTAATGATATGTAACAAACCAAAATGACTTGTTTCTTTCTCGGAGCTATTTCTGTTCAGGCTAAATACCTTGTGAACCCCCCTGTGCATAATTTTATTGTTTGGCAACTGCCAGTTAATTTTAAGTTATCTATTGGGAATGCCATTATGTGCTCGTATTTTATGGATCCATTTAATGTTGTACCCTGAAGCAGATTTCTTCTCCAACTCTTGTTTTTGCTGGCTTGTACAAAACATTGTAACCTTTGTTTTTCAGCCCTTCTCATGATGACATTAATTTACTGTATTGGATGTTTTGATGGTAGCAGCATAGTGGTAGACTAGAATTCATTGGAACATTTTAATGTATTGTTTTCAACCTTATGAGTACTACAGAGCTCAAAAACAAAAGAGGGCTGCATTGAACATTTTGCTACAAGAATCATAAATAACAAGATTAACTAGAATTGTTGTTTGTTAACAGGATTTGTGTTGTGTTGAGTAAGATGACATTATAAAGGTTTTCCTGTCTATCTTGTAACCCCATTTAAGTTGTAGTTCAGTAACTGGATGATTCAAGATGTCAGTCAAATTCCAGATTGTTTTTTAATCAATATTGTTAGAATCATCAGCTAATTTATGATTCATGGAATCAGTTTAAGAAATGTCATGGAATTAAAGAGTTGGCAAGCCAGGGAAAAAGTGGTACCAGAGATACCAGAGGCCAGAGGAAAATTCAGAACGAGCCTGAACCAGGCCTGATCCCGGCCTGTCTTGTTGAGGTGATGTGTGAACAAAGCCAAGTCTCATTGAGGAGACAGTGGTTGCTATGGGCAACCAGAAACATGCTACAATAGTGGTCTACTGAAGGGAACGTCATGGTTTGCATCTCTTGAGCCCAGACCATCATAAAAAGTCTGCATCTGGTCTTGATCAAATCTATCCTGTAACAGTTTTTAGACTGCTAGAAATATGTGCCATAGGTGGAATTGTCCCAAATCTCTGTACACTTGGCCAGTATTTTTTATTCAGTGTTCCGATTCTGTGGTACGAGGGTGAGAACTGGGGAAAATATAAGCATCTTGTGCATCGGTGCTTAAATGTGTATGCTACACATCTGTGCACACCATTTAGAAAGCATACTATGATTCTGGTAAAGTACACTTGACACCCCTCTGCTGAAGCACAGACCTCCTAGCCAAAGGTGTGTTTTTTAAACTGAAAACCAGACATGGAACTCTTTGAAATCTATTTATAAAGAATACGAAGATCTGCTGAAGCCAGCAATGGACTTGGAAAGCCATATGATATGCTATGGGAACAATTTCAGCAATCAAGCCTTCAACTGGGGTCATAGTCTGTGGGTACCTATATGTGTGCCCCATTCACTCTCCCTGTGTGTTCCACTCTAGGTGTAAAACATGTCAGTCTTCTCATTAATTGTATATTTGTTGTCCACACCTATAAAGTTATAAACCCCTTTCATTTACTGTCAAACGGTGAGTGTCAAAAAGAGTTTCCTTATTTTTACACATATTCCATTAAGTTTATAGTTTCAAACTGAGTTCTGGTCTCACATTTTCTCTCCACAAGCATGTAGTTTTGAATAGCAGTATTAATGAGCTAAAATATTGCGTAAGACTCTGCATACAGGGATTCGGCAGTCTGGACTTTTTATTGCTGAAGCTCAAAAGGCTGGTTGGGAGTGATGGCAGTGGAAGTGCCGTTATGTATATAATAACCACCTAATACTGGTTAGTTTACTATATGTGTGCGACTTCTAAGCTTTGTGCCGTCAAATCCTTCGACACTGAACAACTGGCTATATATGTTAATCTTGTGTATTACAAAATCTTGCTGGCAGATTTCTTGGATATTCAAAAGTGCTTCATTATGTGGAATTTTACTACAACTGCTTGTAGAAAGAACAATTGTTATACTCTTTGCACATTCAAACTTCTTGACCCTTCCTAATAGATTCAACTTGAAGAAAAGTAAGACTTTAACCACTACCAGCTGCTGGGCATCTGTTTAGTGCCCCTGGCTACGGACTGTTTTCATTAAAAAGTCACTAAGGAATTTAACTCTTTCTTGGAAAAGATTATGGATGCACTGCGAGCTAGTGAGCTAGTTTTATTCTTCTGAAAATAGCTATTAAAATAACTTACAGGTTAATGTAAACACAATCAGAATAGCATATAATTAAAGTGAACTCCAAGCGGTCAAGAGGACAGTTTAATAAAACACAGAAATATTTGGTCACTTTTCTATATAAGAAGTTTTTTTTCAGGTTTAATTCATGGATATATCATCTAGATTTTAGTTGTGCTTTAAGCTACAAATATCCTTTATTTGCTGCTAAGCTACAGTCCTCATCACCCTCCAAAGGGAATTAAGGAAATCAGACAAGATTCTGCTGATCGACAGAACTTCATGAAAATATGTTGGGCACATCAGAATACACTGACTTATAAGGGGGGGTATAAAACACCTTTCTAGGGACAGTTACAGGATTATAAGCAGTAAGAGCTGAATGACAACTGCTTCTAGAGATGTTGGACAGAACATTGGGATATATATATTATGTAAGCATGTTTGGGAATACATGTATATTGCATATTTAGTTAAAGTTACTCTTATTGTGGGGTCTTTTAACTGAATTGCACATTTCTGAACATGAATTCATGTACTATAGTTCCAAGAACCATTGGCATTAATATGGAGTCTGCCCTCTCTTTGTAGCTATAACAGACTCCATTGTTCTAGAACGGCTTTCCACAAGATTTTGGAGTGTTTCTGTGGGAATTTGTGCCCATTCAGCAAAAAGCATACTTGTAAGGTCAGCCATTGATGTTGGATGAGAAGCCCTTCCTCTCAATTGGGGTTCCAGTACATCCCAAAGATATTCAGTGGGATTGAGGTCAGGGCTCTGTGTAGGACAGTAGAGTTTCTCTACACCAAACTCATCAAACTTTGTCTTTATGGAACTTGCTTTGTGAACTGGGGCACAATCATGCTGGAGCATTAAAGACCCTTAATCAAACTGTTGCCATAAAGTTGGAAGCAAACAATTGTCTAAAATGTATTTGTATACTGCAGCATTAACATTATACTTCACTAGAACTAAAGGACCTAGCCCAAACTCTGAAAAGTCCAAGACCATTATCCCTTCTCCCCCAGTATGACCCCAGATTGATGCATATGTGCTCGATTTTATAAACCTGGGGTGTGGCTGAAACACCTAAATTCAGACTTTTGGTCGTAAAGTATATTTCTTAATGAGTAAACAAGGTGATGGCACCTTTCATATGTACCACAAAATCATTGATACCATTGGCATTTTATTATTATTATTATTATTAATAATAATGTGTTATTCCATCTTGTACTTTCATTCAGTCCTTAACACAGCTGTGCTTAAATAAAAGCGAACAGGGGGCAAGAAAAACATTCTGACACATTTCATATGTCATCTGAAACCTTGGCCAAAGTCTTGTCAGTAATATTACTACACACATTCATTCTGGTTACCCTTAAAAGTATGCGTTATGCCTTTTCTTTTTTTTCTCATTCACAGGGGTATCTTTAATTTATAGTATATTTCCGTTATGGTTGAAATAGTTTTATTACCAACAATTCACACTTTTATCTAGTAATTAGATCAGAACAGCAGTCAGTTCCAAAGTTTTGGAATCGTAACGTGGTCACTATGCATTATTTATGTTACATTATGAGTGTCTTCCTGTCTAGCCTAATCTTTTATTTATCCCATAGGGTAAAATTATACGGTTAGACAGCCACTTGAGCTGAACATTCCATTAAGAATTCACATACCTGACTTATGAGCTCCTTACTAAGTAAAACATAAAACCTCACATACCTTTAGAAATACTCTTAAATTCAAATGTTATAATCTTGACACACAGCTATTCTTTTAATAAATGAAAATGTTGATAAGTTTTTAATTAACATAGCTATTTCACTGTTTAAAGGCGGGTAATGATTAACATGTCTTAGCTTCCACCTGTTAAAAGTAGAGCTTTTTCCTGAAAGTTGTTCTGCAAAGCACATGGAGGGAAATTTGTAATCAAAGCCACAAAGTGTAAGGATAAGCTTTAGCTTTTCTAAATAGCATACCCCCTAACATTTAAGGTACCTTACCAGCAGTTCCACCTCAAGGCTCTCAGATGCAGATAGTCAAGAAGTGACCACGCAAAGGTGGGACAGTGCCAGAAGATTAGCACTGTCCTACAAAACCTGGTCACTTGGTATGGATGAAATCGAGCTTCATAAAAGTAATTTGACTGAAGACATGCAAGAGCCTACTACAAAACTTAATTATACGCTAGGTGAAACTATCATACGAATATCAATGCAATTCTCAAAGGTGCAGTGTTAGTAAAGAGCCATGTGCTCCATATGGACAGCACAGGGTGGAATGTTGTTGTTACTGTTTATATCAATGGACCAGAAAACCTGTGACTCTGTTGGCCAGAATCCTTAACTTTAGCAGAATTAAAACCCATTAAGGACAACGGGTTGTCCTTAAACCCATTAAGGGCAATGCATTGTCTATACATGTACGGACTTTGTCGTGAAGGGGTTAATATAGTAAAAAAAAGCTGCTATTACTTAACACTTTACACCAGCTCTGAGAAAGACATTTGTGATTTAATTTCCACTTCATTTGTTATTATTAAGTATAAGAGCATTGCAAACAAAGCAGATTATGTTCCAATGTCTTGCATTTCACAAATGCTTAACCCTTGTTTGAAGTTTATAGAAGCCTTACGGTAGAATTCCTACTGTCATGCGAGTTTAGCAAAGATGATAATCTATGTATTTCTAATAAAGTATGTTGAATTGTGTAGTACTTTGGATTTATTGTCTTAAAAAATAGTCCTATTACTAACATTACATAGGGATAGGCTTATATAGGCTTATGAAAAGACTGTGCTGAAAAAGTAAAGATTTTTGTAGCCTGTTCAAAACTGCATTGTATTGCTATTAAAAAATCTCAAGCTCATTTACCAGCGTTTGGAATGTATGTCTATTAGACAGGATTGTCCCAACAAATTCGGGTATGTATGGTAAAGAAGACATAAAAATGATAGCAGTTACGGCTGTGTGTATCAGAATTCTCCATAAGTAGAAATGCTGTATAATATTAATGGAGCTTCAATACAAAATAATGTATCATTGGTATTTTGTTCCAACGCGATCACATAAAATCTCCTCTTTGAATTCAGATCTCTGTTGGAGATGCTTAAAGGATAAAGTCAACATGCTCTATTTAATATTAACCTCCCCCTGTAAATAGATTACAAAAAATATTAATACCATAATTATTTATAGCTGCTAAAATATTGATAGTGAGGAAATGGAAAAAATCCATTGGGAAGAGGTATTCACACAGTTTAAACCAAAAGAGGATGGAATCAGGTTTCTACTGATCAAGGGGTCAATATAATTTATATGAACAAATTTGGAAACCATGGGAAAACTAGTTGAGTAATGGAGGACAGATACACCTATGGGAATCCCATCGCCATTGATTTGACTTAAGCCCCTAGGAAATAAATGTAGAATGAATGATGTACATTTTTTCTTCTTTTTTTTCTTTGTGTGTTTTGTTAATATTTTATTAAGAAATTATTTATATGATATGTTATACTATAAATATTTATGAAACTAAACTGACTTTTAGTGAATAGACTGGATGCTGTTGTGTTAACCATTCATTATATAATGAATTAATTCTTGCTAAAATAATGTCAGGTTAGATTTTGTGCAATAAAATATATTTTTACTGAGGTTAAAAAAACCAAGGAATTCCACAGCCAGTTGCAGTTTCTCAGTCTGAAGAAATGTGTAAATGAATGAATAAAGTGTAGTTATAGACAGGATTTATTGTCTTGTTATGTCGAAACCATTGCATTTGGCTCCAACGCATCACACGGTGTACTGTAATATTATGTATAACAGTTGTAATGTTTGGTAGCGATTCCACTACGCTAAGTGTTCATACACTGTTCGGAAGTTAATTACCGTGGTGAAACCCCTGTACAAATGTCAGACTGGTAAATGTGCGACCAATGGGAACAATATTATTGCAATACATGTGTTATTTACAGAGTGTCGGACCCATAAAATATGTTATTTCCTGCAATTCATGGAACACTTAAAACACAGCCTGTTATATCCTGAAAAATATAACATTAAATAATGCTGCGATATATTTAATGAAACGTTAACAGCAAGACATTATACTTAGCCACATCTGCATGCAATGCTTTTATGGGCTTATGTGCCCAGAAAAATGTGATTTCAGCTGTTCAGTTCATTCCTCACTACACACCATATCATTTTGGTCTCGCCTAATGTATATCTACCTATTTCTTTCAGTACACCTTATATATTACATTATTCTGTTACATTTAGATTATTGAGCACCAACAGATTCCCACAGCATTATTACAATAGCAGAAGGAAAATTTACAATCATATTAAAATTCACAATACACAAAATTCACAAAAGATGAATACAAACTGAAACAGAAGCAAGGGAGAACCCTGCTCTTCTAAACTTACGTATTCATGCGCACAGTTTAACACTGTAAAAGTCTGTAACACATGCCAACATTGTCGTTAAGGAGCATATATGTGAAGGTTACTAAAAAGATTTTTAAATTATTTTGTGTTTTGTCTGTTTTTAAATGCTACGTTTTGTTCAATTATCGATTTGAAATGATTACTCTATGATTACATGGTGTAATATTATGGCAAACTTAACAAATGATCAGTAACTTTGCCAAAAAATGACAATAATATATAAATATATAATTAATACATATATTGTTTAATTTTGTGTCTTGCAATACTTGCAATAATGGTTTATAATCTGCATTAACCATCATAGTATACTATAATGCTAATCTAGAACTAAACCAAATTATTATTATTGAAAATCTGGGGATGATGAAATATTACATAGGTATGTCCCCAAAATTAACCCTTATAGGAGCAAACAGGCACTAAGGGCAAATGCCCAGTGGGCTGCACATCTACCGTTACTACTTCTCCAGCAGAAGATCAAGTGCTGATGTGTTTATAAATCCTTCCGCTTCCAGGGCCGTTTGAATTCCAGGACATGGTGAGCAATATCTGCCTTTGATGAATAAAAGTTACTAAGACTCAATTCAATGCATAGAATCGGGCTAAAGAAAACCATGTGTGGAAAACGTTTTCCATTGCTCTGCATGAGAACTTCTACAAGACAAATATTGTGGATTACTTGTCGCCTGATCCTTTGATGGTGAAGTTGATGAATAGTTTGAGACATCATTTCAACAGATTACATTTACACAATGACTCCTTATAATGTAAAAGGAATTTTTAAAGAAAGGATTTAATTCTTTGACTTAGGTTAAGTAAAATGAATTCAATATTTTGCCCCATGGGGAAAAAAACATAAAAAGACTTAAAAAAGAGTAAAAAAAGAGCAACATTAAAAATGTATCTAAATCCAGTTTGTACATTTTAATAGGATAAAATGGTGAGGGCACAGTATATCAAGAAAGCAGTAGAATGCTTCATTTTATTATTATTATTTATTGTTTTATATAGCGCCATCTAATTCCGTAGCCCTGTACAATGGGGTATGCAGTACAGTATGCAGTGATTGTGAACCCAGTGGGACTTATTGAGAAGAGTGACATCTTTGGATCCGCCATGATGAACTTTTCTATCTACTCTAGATTGTAAGATCGTTTGAGCAGGCCCCCCTTCTCTGTTGTTTCTTTAAGTCAAATTGTTGTGTTAGATTATGTCCTGTCCACCCATTGTACAGCGCTATACTGTATGGTCCAGTTTTGGTCCTCAGGCTTGGAAATATGGGGGTTCATTGTCATGCATCTCTCTCCCTTTAAAACCCAGATCTCTTTCCTTTATTTGCGTAGACCACCCATGAATCCAAGGTGTAAGAGTGACTGTGTTTTAAAAGGGGGCCTCTGCTGCTTTGTTCTGCTACGTAATACGAATGGAACCCTGCAAATTCCCAAAACCTGCCTGCACCCAGATGATTAACTATGAATGGTAATATAGCCAGTAGACAATGATTCTAGCATGCTCTTCTTTTCCGGTGTTTGTCACTACAGTGCTGTAGCATGCTTTTCATCAACATAATATACTAGCTCCTTGTTGACAGTTGAATAAACCTGTAGTTCATTTGTCATAACTTTGCAGAAAGACATATTTCAGGTTATACAGTGTACACAACTGTAATATTTATCATTTAATACACAGATGAAGCTGCTTAACATAAATTGGATCATGACAGGTTTTTTTTAAATATTAAAATCTTAGGCTTCCACTGACCTCAAATAATAAATGGATTGGTTTTCTGTTGGTTTTCTGCTGCTTGTCAATGACAACATTCTTGAGGTAGCTTAGTTTTCATTAAATGGCCTGACTTCTGCTGACAGAACCTTTACCATGTACGTTGTAATATGATCGGCCGGGGGATTCTATAATTCCCGAAAAAGATGAGTAAGAGGTGGCCAATGGATATTTTTATAATTAAAATATGTGACTAAACAATAACATATAAAATAATAATGAATTCTCTAAATTATACTTTGCTGCTAGAGTAAAAAAAGTGAAGCACAACCCACTTCCAAACGATTATATAATAAATAACCCTGCTCAAGATGACACTCAAATAGGTGACAATCAATCCAATGTATGAAGGGATGAAGACTCCTTTAAGTAATGTATGTATAAAGCATGCTTTACTGTACAATCAATACGGTACATTGGGTACAGTACAAGTTTAGTCATTGGTACCATGGTGAAGGGAGGAAGAAAGGGTAGATAGAGAGAAGGGAGAGGGGTAGATAGGGAGAAGGGGGAGAGGGGGGTAGATAGTGAGAAGGAGGGTAGCAAGAATATTGAATAAAGAGTCAGAATGAGAGAGAGAAAATGAATGGATTAATGTGTGATGCATTGTGTGAATGAGTGAGAGAGTAAATTAATTAATGTGTGGATGCATTGTGTGAATGAGTGAGAGAGTAAATTAATTAATGTGTGGATGAATTCTGTGAATGAGTGAGAGAATTAATGAATTTGTGAGAATGCATTAATGAATATGTGTAAATAATTTGTGTGAAAGAGTGAAAGAATAAATGATTGTGTGAATGAAAGTGGATTAGTGAGTGACTATAAAAGTTTTTGCGTAAATCTTAGGTGTATAATTAATTTGTCAAAAAGGCAAAGATGGTATAAGCAGGGTGTTTATGGGACAAAGATGGCACAAGTAGCGTGTTTATGGGACAAAGATGGCGTACACTCGGCTGTTTGGGGACAATGTTGACTCATGCTGGGCTGTTTGGGTGCAAAGATGGCACATCATATGTGTGTGTAATTTGGGTGCTGGTCAGGCTATATGTGGGCAATGTGGACACCAGGGCTGGCTTAGTGAATGAGGGGACAAAGGGACTCTGGGGATGATTATTGGGGAGAGGACCTCTAAATGTCATGGTGCAGTCAGAAGGAGGGAAGACTGTACTAACTCTCAGTCTTCCCCTAATCTGCAGTCAGTGTGGCAAATATTTATTTTTTGGTGTGGTACCGGAGGGAGTGATTGCATGCTAGGGAGCGTGGAACGGGGCCCAAGGAATTTTTTCTACAAGATTGGACTTTGAGGAACAGGCTTCAGACTTATGTCAATGTCTTAATAAGTGAGGGTATTCCGAGTAGGCCATTGCACATTGATTTAACAAAGCAAAGTACAGAGATGGAGGCAAACTTTGTTTTCTTGGAATAAGCCTTTAAGTAGTGTTAAATCTCAGAACGCACATGTCTCTGATCTCTTGTTCATTACAGCCTACACCCGAGAGTTTAGAGCAAATAAAAACATCATTAATAAACACATTACAGTCTTGTGTACAGATACAGACAAGTGATATTTAAATGTGTTTGCTGCAGAGCCAAAACTAGAATATTAAGTAATGACATGTACCAGTGTGGGCACGTTTGCAAGTGTTGCCAGTTTGTTAGATCAAATAAAGATTTTACTTCTGTTACAAACAAGAGATACTTAACCCCTTCAGTCCCTGGGGTTTTTGGTACCTCAAGTACCGAAGCAATTTACCATTTTTGCGGTATGTCGGTTCAGCGATAATTGCCCTTTCCTGTGAATAGTGTACCCATGTAAATTATATATTGTTTTTTTCAAAGAGAGATAGAGCTTTCTTTTGATACCATAGTTAGATAATTAGCCTAGAAGATTTAGGACATGAGAACATTTTATAAAAGTAGCAAAGATTAGACAAAACACAAAAACTAATTTCTTAGTTAATATTTTCGCCCTCGTAATTCTCACAAAATTAGGGCCCACCACCCCCCCCATCTATCCCCTTTCTCACAATCTCCCATCTCCCTCCCTAACCCCTCCTCACAATCTCCCCTCTCCCCTTCTACCCCTCCTCACAGATTTACCCATCATCCCTCCTACCCCCCTCTCACATCGCCTCTACCCATCCCTCTCCTCCTCACATTTACCCCTCCTTCCCTACCACCCCTTCATCACAACTCTATCCCCCTCCGTCCCTAATCCCCCTCCATCACATACTACCCCTCACCTCCCTACCCCCCCTCCTCCACAATCTACCCCACTCCCTCCCATTTCACCCCTCCACACAAATCTACCCACCTCCCTCCCTACCCCCTACTCTCCCTTTACCCCCCCCTCTCCCTACCCCCCTTCCTCACAATCTACCCCCCTCTCACAATCTACCCCCTTCCCCCCCCTTTGTCGCTCACTTACCATCATCCCCTTGTGTCTAGAGAGCGTGAAGGCGTTTGTCTCGGGTGCCGGCGCTTTCAATGCCTGAAGCGCCAGGCAATATGACGGTTGCTCAGCAACTGAAGCGCCGGCACCCGAGGACAAAAACGCCTCACAGCTCCCAACACTGTACTCTGGGCAGCGCTGAGGCAGGCGGCGGCGAGCAGAGGAGTCCTGGATTTCTTTTTTTATTTATTTATTCTTTTTTATTAAGTTTAAAGAAATTTTCCATCATACATTCTATATAATTTAGAAAATACATCACTTCATCAAAGTTGTCTGAGAAAAATTTCAGTAATACAAAATCGCTTATAAATATTATAACATTTCTCAATATCCAGACAGAGATGTTAATACCTAAAAAACGGACATCCATACTTCGGACAGGTAACTAACATACATCCAAATTAGTATCACCTTTAGATTTAGAAGCTTTCAGGGGTATAGCAAAATAGACCAAACTGCCAAGGAAACTATATCAAGCTATATCAAACAGTGTCTTGATGTATTTTTCTCCAGGGGAGCCAAATCAGGTCATATTTTTTTAGGCTACTGTATGTTCTAAAATAGTGTTTCTCCATATTATATTGATAGTCAATTTGACTCAAAATTTGTGACCATGTCGGAATTATTTCTGACTTCCAATTGCGCGCAATACAAATTTTGGTCGCTACAAATATATTGATAGCTAAATAAAGATTTGATTTAGTTTTAAGAGGTATGTCTATATGAAATAGAAAGGATTCGGGAGAGAGATTCCATTGAAATCCAAATAGATTTTTAAGAAGATCCATAAGTTCAAATTTTAAGTTATTTAGTCTATCACAGTTCCACCACATGTGAGCCGCTGTTCCTACTTCAATTTTACACCGCCAACATTTGTTGGAGTTGACTCCTGCTATTTTGAATAGAATTGAGGGGACGTAGTACCATCTATGTAATAGTTTAAAAAACTGTTCATGTAAATTTATACAGTGCGTAGCTCTTCTAACATTAATCCAAGCAGAGTACCAAGCTTCTGCCGGATAGCAAATGGCTAATTCGGATTCCCATTTCATAATAGTGTTAGATTTCTCTTGAATAGATAACTGTTCTGATAATTTCCCAATTTTGGAGATTAAATTTTTCTTATAATGACTTCCAATGAATCTATCAAGATTATTTGGTAAACTCCAAGTTTTAGACTTAATAAAACTTATAATTCTAAGATATGAATAGTATTCTTTGCTAGGTAGAGAAAATTTAGCCTGCAATGTTGAGAAGGAATTTGTCCCAAGTGGGGAACAAATATCTTCCATTCTGAGAATCCCATGTATTTGCCAGGCTTTAAGATCAATGTCCTTAATATAAATTTGTAGGG
Source organism: Spea multiplicata (assembly GCA_009364415.1). NCBI lineage: Eukaryota > Metazoa > Chordata > Amphibia > Anura > Pelobatidae > Spea > Spea multiplicata. The sequence goes on along the minus strand of VKOC01015469.1, from coordinate 3,532 downwards.
CTTCCACCGGGGTGTGAAGTGACCATAGATTTCTGTAACCGTAAATTTCTTTGAACTTAAACATAATCCTCATAATATTTAATATAAGAGGGTTGGATATATCTAGTTCTTTAATAATTTCAAAATTAAACCAATAAAACTGAAAAGGATCTAAATTACAACACTTCCATTTTTCATATTTGTACCACGGTAAATTAAGATCACGTTTAACGTCCCAAGCCAAGAAGTGACAAAACATACTGTTGTTGTATAAGTTTCTTACATTGGGAAACTTAAGTCCATCTTTAGATAGATCTTTCATTAATATAGAACGCGATATTCTTGGCTTTTTATCTAGCCATACATATGAGAAAAACAGATTTTGAAATTGATTTAATATCTTAAAGGGGACAGAAAGAGGAATCATTCTGAATAGGTATATTAATTTAGGTATTACGTATGATTTTAAAGTATTTAATCTCCCAAGCCACGAAATTTCTAATCGTTGCCACTCTGCTAACTGGGTTTTCAAATTTTCATAAAGAGTCATATAGTTGTTACATATTATTTCTGAGAGATTGTTATATATTTTAATACCTAAATAGTTAATAGGAGTCTGCTCCCCAGAGAAAGCCACTTTAATTTTTAAGTTTTGTGATCGAGAAGCGTCCATATTAAAGTCTATGAGCTGAGATTTATCTATATTAAGTTTATAATTAGAATATAGGCCATATTCTTTAATTTTGTCTATAGCTTCAGGAATTGAGATTTCGGGCGAGGTTATAATGAGGAGAATGTCGTCTGCATATAATGCGATTTTATGCTCAATTGGGCCTGTTGATATTCCTTTGATTTTAGTCGATTGACGAATTATAGCCGCTAAGGGTTCAATCGAAAGTGTGTACAGGAGTGGGGCTAATGGACACCCTTGCCTTGTACCATTATTGATGCTAAAAAAATTAGAATTTAAATTAGGTCCTGAGATTTTGGCTTGTGGGTTTTTGTATAAAGTCATAGTGTTATAAAAGAAATCTCCGCTCAAACCAAAAGCTTTTAAAGTTTCCTCTAAAAATAGCCAGTTGACTCGGTCAAACGCCTTTTCAGCGTCTAAAGCTATTAAAACGGCGGGTTGTTTCGAGTCTTGTAATTCGTAGATGAGATTTAAAATTTTACGTATATTATCCTCCCCGTTCCTACCTAATAAAAATCCTGTTTGATCTGGGTGTATTAGGTCTGCCATTACTTCTCTTAGTCTTTCTGCTAAAATTTTAGAGAAAATTTTTATGTCCAAGTTTATTAAAGAGATAGGGCGATAATTTGTTACCTTACTTAAATCCTTCCCGGGTTTAGGGATAGGAGTTATCTTAGCTTGTAACATTTCAATAGGGAGTTCTCTCTTAGTTGGTATCTCTATAAATAGTCTTAGCATAAGTGGAGAAATAATCTGGTCCAAAAGCTGAAAAAAAGGGGCGGAGAACCCATCCGGGCCAGGGGCTTTAGATTTCGGTAGTTTATGTATGGTGTTCCTTATTTCTGACAATTGAATTGGAGCATTAAGGTTGGCCCTCTTCATTTGAGAAAGTTTGGGTAAATTCAATGTGTCCAGGAAAGAGCTTATTTGTGATTTACTTTTTGTTATATTTGGTAGATTATAAAGTGTTTTGTAGTACGACCTAAAGGCTTCTCCGATTTGTCTCGGGGTTAAATATTGTATGCCGTTTAAAATGATTTTATTAATCCTGTACTTGTTGGTTTGATTTTTGATTTTATTTGTCAAAATTTTACTGGCCCTGTTATTACTATAGTACCAATCTTGCTTTAATCTTAATAAATTTCTATTAGTCCTCTCGATTAAGTTTTTTTTAATATTAAGTTGGATTAAACTGATCTCTTTAGATACTAAAGATGATGGATTTAACTTGTTTCTGGATTCTAATTGCGCCAGTTTAATATACAGTTCAGAAAGGGTCAGTCCTTTTGCTTTTTTAACCTCTGTACCTTGTTTTATAAGGAAACCTCGCATAGCGCACTTAAAGGAACACCATAGAATTGTGTCAGAGACATCTCCAGTATCGTTGATTTCTATAAATTCTTTAGCAAAGTTGATAAGTTTTTCTTTAACTATGGGAGATAACAACAACGATTCATTGAGTCTCCAGTCTGTTCTTACTTTATACTCATTTTTACTTTTAATTTCTATAAAGACTGGAGCATGGTCTGACCAGGTCCGGTCTCCAATGGAAGCAACATTACATATATCTATAGATTTGCTATCTGCAAAAAACGTATCGATTCTAGAGTATGAATGGTGTACTGAAGAATAAAAAGTAAAATCTTTCCCGGAGGGATTATTAGTTCTCCAAACATCATATAAGTTGTTACGAGCCAGACATAACGAGAAGGATTTAGCTAAAGATTTCGATTTTCTATCGGGAATCAAACCATGTTTCAGACCTTTATCTAAATTAACATCTTGGATACAATTCATATCGCCTCCTATCACCAGGTAGCCTTTTGCTATATCATAAATTCGATCAAAAACCTTATCTAAATATTTAATTGTAGACATATTTGGAGCATATATATTAGTGAAAGTATAGATGACATCGTTTATCTTGCACAAAAGAATCCCAAATCTGCCTTCCCCATCGCTTTCATAGTGTATTTTTTCGAACTTGATTTTATCACTAATAAATATTGCTATTCCTCTTTTCCTTTTATGAAAGAGTCTAGATTCATAAACTATAGAGTATCTTTTATAAAACCAACAGTTTCGGGATTCTTTTCTCCAGTGTGTTTCCTGTGCAAAACATATATCAATATGTTCTCGTATCATTGTATCATATAGAAAAGCTCTTTTGTATGGAGAGTTTAAGCCTTGGCAGTTGATGGACATTAGTCTAAGTGTCATTTAAATTAGTTATAAAAAATTATTTTTTGCCCCTGAAGTTAATTTTACTTTCATTGCTCCTCTGTATGTAAGGATAAGTAAAAAAAAACAATAATGAACACAATCAATTTTAACGAATAACACACAAATTATTGTCCACTTTGAATATTTCATTTAAACCTTCATAGTGTGGGTAGGAAAGGTATGTGAACCCCTAGGCTAATGACTTCAACAAAAGCTACTTGGAGTCAGGAGTTAGCAAACCTGGAGTCTATTAGTGAAACAGGATTGGAAGTGTGTTTACAGATACTTTGACCTACAAACAACACTCAACCATTTTGAGTTTGCTAATTTCAACTACCTCTAATCCAGTGTGTTTTATTTATGAGGCTGTTTTTACTGAGCCATGCCGAGGTTGTGAGTTCAAGCCTCACCTGGAGCACATCATTTCACCAGTTCCTTTACACAAGCAAAACCACGATTTGGCACTGTGCACAACAATCTCCAAGATAGACTTCTAATACGCCCATTTACACATGAATCCATTCCAATCATCTCCTTCTTTTTAGAAACAATTCACCAAAACCCCCAGTTTCAGCAACAGGGTACCAACAAACTTATTATTATTATTATTATTATTATCTTTTATTTATATAGCGCCAA
>VKOC01015468.1:0-11810 GCA_009364415.1 Spea multiplicata | reverse complement strand
GCAACAAATGACAAAAAGAAGGAAAAAGCATGGCAGCGGTGGGATTTGAACCCACGCCTCCGAAGAGACTGGAGCCTTAATCCAACGCCTTTGACCGCTCAGCCACGCTACCAATTCGAACTGTTATTGCAGCACTCTCCACGGGGGTTTACTCACTAAAGGAAGAGTTGTAGGTTCGAGTCCCTCACTTCAGTATTCATCATGAAGGGTCAACAGCTGTCCGTTTCTCCAGCAGGGAGGGCTGAGCTTGCCCTGTGTAATGCAAGATTGAATGGGTGAGGGGGACTTTGAAGAAATAACACTGATTCCACTAGGCATTATACCGGGCCAACCAAGCTCTTCCTGCAGCAGAAGCTGACTAGGGTTAGAGCTTGGTAATGTAGAATAACTTCAAGTAGGCTTAAAGTATCTTCCTGCAACACTTTAGGAGATTAGAGACTTGCTAAGGGTCTTGTTTCCCAGGCCGACAGAATACCAATTGAACACTAGTTATTAACAAAGAGCAAATGACCAAACGAGCCTTTCTAAGCACACAGGTCTGCTTTAACAAAACATGGCAGCGGTGGGATTTGAACCCACGCCTCGAATGAGACTGGAGCCTAAATCCAGCGCCTTAGACCGCTCGGCCACGCTACCCAAGCCGTGTGCTAAGCTTCCGACAACTCGCACAGTCACACAATAAAAGCCCAAATGGTGCCAAAGTCTGCACAAGATAAAAAGCACCACGCTGAAAAGGATGGGTTTTGCTATCACATGCTTGATTTGCCAAAGTTGTTTAATTTGACTGCGCAGCCCCTTATCTCCAGCGATTTGCCCAGTTCAACAAACATGTGTTGCCAATAGCTCAACGGTTTAATATGTAAGCGTTAGACGCCGGGGGTTTTGAGTTCGAATCCCTCGGCAGTCATGCGCCGTAAGTCCTTCGAAAACGTCAATTAACCTTTTTATGTTTTTGGAGGTCTTGTGTGTCTTTCTTGCCGTTGTTTACATGTCCTTGTGTTTCTTTTCCACGTGTGGCCTTCAAGGGCATATGGTTAGTTTACGGGAAGGAACATTGTGTCGCTGAGTGCATTTCGGCAACAAATGACAAAAAAAGAGGGAAAAAGCATGGCAGCGGTGGGATTTGAACCCACGCCTCCGAAGAGACTGGAGCCTTAATCCAGCGCCTTAGACCGCTCGGCCACGCTACCAATTCGTGCTTTTTTTGTACCACTCTCCACGGGGGTTTACTCACTAAAGGAAGAGTTGTAGGTTCGAGTCCCTCACTTCAATATTCATCATGAAGGGTCAACAGCTGTCCGTTTCTCCAGCAGGGAGGGCTGAGCTTGCCCTGTGTAATGCAAGATTGAATGGGTGAGGGGGACTTTGAAGAAATAACACTGATTCCACTAGGCATTATACCGGGCCAACCAAGCTCTTCCTGCAGCAGAAGCTGACTAGGGTTAGAGCTTGGTAATGTAGAATAACTTCAAGTAGGCTTAAAGTATCTTCCTGCAACACTTTAGGAGATTAGAGACTTGCTAAGGGTCTTGTTTCCCAGGCCGACAGAATACCAATTGAACACTAGTTATTAACAAAGAGCAAATGACCAAACGAGCCTTTCTAAGCACACAGGTCTGCTTTAACAAAACATGGCAGCGGTGGGATTTGAACCCACGCCTCGAATGAGACTGGAGCCTAAATCCAGCGCCTTAGACCGCTCGGCCACGCTACCCAAGCCGTGTGCTGAGCTTCCGACAACTCGCACAGTCACACAATAAAAGCCCAAATGGTGCCAAAGTCTGCACAAGATAAAAAGCACCACGCTGAAAAGGATGGGTTTTGCTATCACATGCTTGATTTGCCAAAGTTGTTTAATTTGACTGCGCAGCCCCTTATCTCCAGCGATTTGCCCTGTTCAACAAACATGTGTTGCCAATAGCTCAACGGTTTAATATGTAAGCGTTAGACGCCGGGGGTTTTGAGTTCGAATCCCTCGGCAGTCATACGCCGTAAGTCCTTCGAAAACGTCAATTAACCTTTTTATGTTTTTGGAGGTCTTGTGTGTCTTTCTTGCCGTTGTTTACATGTCCTTGTGTTTCTTTTCCACGTGTGGCCTTCAAGGGCATATGGTTAGTTTACGGGAAGGAACATTGTGTCGCTGAGTGCATTTCGGCAACAAATGACAAAAAAGAGGGAAAAAGCATGGCAGCGGTGGGATTTGAACCCACGCCTCCGAAGAGACTGGAGCCTTAATCCAGCGCCTTAGACCGCTCGGCCACGCTACCAATTCGTGCCTTTGTTGTACCACTCTCCACGGGGGTTTACTCACTAAAGGAAGAGTTGTAGGTTCGAGTCCCTCACTTCAGTATTCATCATGAAGGGTCAACAGCTGTCCGTTTCTCCAGCAGGGAGGGCTGAGCTTGCCCTGTGTAATGCAAGATTGAATGGGTGAGGGGGACTTTGAAGAAATAACACTGATTCCACTAGGCATTATACCGGGCCAACCAAGCTCTTCCTGCAGCAGAAGCTGACTAGGGTTAGAGCTTGGTAATGTAGAATAACTTCAAGTAGGCTTAAAGTATCTTCCTGCAACACTTTAGGAGATTAGAGACTTGCTAAGGGTCTTGTTTCCCAGGCCGACAGAATACCAATTGAACACTAGTTATTAACAAAGAGCAAATGACCAAACGAGCCTTTCTAAGCACACAGGTCTGCTTTAACAAAACATGGCAGCGGTGGGATTTGAACCCACGCCTCGAATGAGACTGGAGCCTAAATCCAGCGCCTTAGACCGCTCGGCCACGCTACCCAAGCCGTGTGCTAAGCTTCCGACAACTCGCACAGTCACACAATAAAAGCCCAAATGGTGCCAAAGTCTGCACAAGATAAAAAGCACCACGCTGAAAAGGATGGGTTTTGCTATCACATGCTTGATTTGCCAAAGTTGTTTAATTTGACTGCGCAGCCCCTTATCTCCAGCGATTTGCCCAGTTCAACAAACATGTGTTGCCAATAGCTCAACGGTTTAATATGTAAGCGTTAGACGCCGGGGGTTTTGAGTTCGAATCCCTCGGCAGTCATGCGCCGTAAGTCCTTCGAAAACGTCAATTAACCTTTTTATGTTTTTGGAGGTCTTGTGTGTCTTTCTTGCCGTTGTTTACATGTCCTTGTGTTTCTTTTCCACGTGTGGCCTTCAAGGGCATATGGTTAGTTTACGGGAAGGAACATTGTGTCGCTGAGTGCATTTCGGCAACAAATGACAAAAAAGAGGGAAAAAGCATGGCAGCGGTGGGATTTGAACCCACGCCTCCGAAGAGACTGGAGCCTTAATCCAGCGCCTTAGACCGCTCGGCCACGCTACCAATTCGTGCTTTGTTGTACCACTCTCCACGGGGGTTTACTCACTAAAGGAAGAGTTGTAGGTTCGAGTCCCTCACTTCAGTATTCATCATGAAGGGTCAACAGCTGTCCGTTTCTCCAGCAGGGAGGGCTGAGCTTGCCCTGTGTAATGCAAGATTGAATGGGTGAGGGGGACTTTGAAGAAATAACACTGATTCCACTAGGCATTATACCGGGCCAACCAAGCTCTTCCTGCAGCAGAAGCTGACTAGGGTTAGAGCTTGGTAATGTAGAATAACTTCAAGTAGGCTTAAAGTATCTTCCTGCAACACTTTAGGAGATTAGAGACTTGCTAAGGGTCTTGTTTCCCAGGCCGACAGAATAGCAATTGAACACTAGTTATTAACAAAGAGCAAATGACCAAACGAGCCTTTCTAAGCACACAGGTCTGCTTTAACAAAACATGGCAGCGGTGGGATTTGAACCCACGCCTCGAATGAGACTGGAGCCTAAATCCAGCGCCTTAGACCGCTCGGCCACGCTACCCAAGCCGTGTGCTAAGCTTCCGACAACTCGCACAGTCACACAATAAAAGCCCAAATGGTGCCAAAGTCTGCACAAGATAAAAAGCACCACGCTGAAAAGGATGGGTTTTGCTATCACATGCTTGATTTGCCAAAGTTGTTTAATTTGACTGCGCAGCCCCTTATCTCCAGCGATTTGCCCAGTTCAACAAACATGTGTTGCCAATAGCTCAACGGTTTAATATGTAAGCGTTAGACGCCGGGGGTTTTGAGTTCGAATCCCTCGGCAGTCATGCGCCGTAAGTCCTTCGAAAACGTCAATTAACCTTTTTATGTTTTTGGAGGTCTTGTGTGTCTTTCTTGCCGTTGTTTACATGTCCTTGTGTTTCTTTTCCACGTGTGGCCTTCAAGGGCATATGGTTAGTTTACGGGAAGGAACATTGTGTCGCTGAGTGCATTTCGGCAACAAATGACAAAAAAGAGGGAAAAAGCATGGCAGCGGTGGGATTTGAACCCACGCCTCCGAAGAGACTGGAGCCTTAATCCAGCGCCTTAGACCGCTCGGCCACGCTACCAATTCGTGCTTTTGTTGTACCACTCTCCACGGGGGTTTACTCACTAAAGGAAGAGTTGTAGGTTCGAGTCCCTCACTTCAGTATTCATCATGAAGGGTCAACAGCTGTCCGTTTCTCCAGCAGGGAGGGCTGAGCTTGCCCTGTGTAATGCAAGATTGAATGGGTGAGGGGGACTTTGAAGAAATAACACTGATTCCACTAGGCATTATACCGGGCCAACCAAGCTCTTCCTGCAGCAGAAGCTGACTAGGGTTAGAGCTTGGTAATGTAGAATAACTTCAAGTAGGCTTAAAGTATCTTCCTGCAACACTTTAGGAGATTAGAGACTTGCTAAGGGTCTTGTTTCCCAGGCCGACAGAATACCAATTGAACACTAGTTATTAACAAAGAGCAAATGACCAAACGAGCCTTTCTAAGCACACAGGTCTGCTTTAACAAAACATGGCAGCGGTGGGATTTGAACCCACGCCTCGAATGAGACTGGAGCCTAAATCCAGCGCCTTAGACCGCTCGGCCACGCTACCCAAGCCGTGTGCTAAGCTTCCGACAACTCGCACAGTCACACAATAAAAGCCCAAATGGTGCCAAAGTCTGCACAAGATAAAAAGCACCACGCTGAAAAGGATGGGTTTTGCTATCACATGCTTGATTTGCCAAAGTTGTTTAATTTGACTGCGCAGCCCCTTATCTCCAGCGATTTGCCCAGTTCAACAAACATGTGTTGCCAATAGCTCAACGGTTTAATATGTAAGCGTTAGACGCCGGGGGTTTTGAGTTCGAATCCCTCGGCAGTCATACGCCGTAAGTCCTTCGAAAACGTCAATTAACCTTTTTATGTTTTTGGAGGTCTTGTGTGTCTTTCTTGCCGTTGTTTACATGTCCTTGTGTTTCTTTTCCACGTGTGGCCTTCAAGGGCATATGGTTAGTTTACGGGAAGGAACATTGTGTCGCTGAGTGCATTTCGGCAACAAATGACAAAAAAGAGGGAAAAAGCATGGCAGCGGTGGGATTTGAACCCACGCCTCCGAAGAGACTGGAGCCTTAATCCAGCGCCTTAGACCGCTCGGCCACGCTACCAATTCGTGCTTTTGTTGTACCACTCTCCACGGGGGTTTACTCACTAAAGGAAGAGTTGTAGGTTCGAGTCCCTCACTTCAGTATTCATCATGAAGGGTCAACAGCTGTCCGTTTCTCCAGCAGGGAGGGCTGAGCTTGCCCTGTGTAATGCAAGATTGAATGGGTGAGGGGGACTTTGAAGAAATAACACTGATTCCACTAGGCATTATACCGGGCCAACCAAGCTCTTCCTGCAGCAGAAGCTGACTAGGGTTAGAGCTTGGTAATGTAGAATAACTTCAAGTAGGCTTAAAGTATCTTCCTGCAACACTTTAGGAGATTAGAGACTTGCTAAGGGTCTTGTTTCCCAGGCCGACAGAATACCAATTGAACACTAGTTATTAACAAAGAGCAAATGACCAAACGAGCCTTTCTAAGCACACAGGTCTGCTTTAACAAAACATGGCAGCGGTGGGATTTGAACCCACGCCTCGAATGAGACTGGAGCCTAAATCCAGCGCCTTAGACCGCTCGGCCACGCTACCCAAGCCGTGTGCTAAGCTTCCGACAACTCGCACAGTCACACAATAAAAGCCCAAATGGTGCCAAAGTCTGCACAAGATAAAAAGCACCACGCTGAAAAGGATGGGTTTTGCTATCACATGCTTGATTTGCCAAAGTTGTTTAATTTGACTGCGCAGCCCCTTATCTCCAGCGATTTGCCCTGTTCAACAAACATGTGTTGCCAATAGCTCAACGGTTTAATATGTAAGCGTTAGACGCCGGGGGTTTTGAGTTCGAATCCCTCGGCAGTCATACGCCGTAAGTCCTTCGAAAACGTCAATTAACCTTTTTATGTTTTTGGAGGTCTTGTGTGTCTTTCTTGCCGTTGTTTACATGTCCTTGTGTTTCTTTTCCACGTGTGGCCTTCAAGGGCATATGGTTAGTTTACGGGAAGGAACATTGTGTCGCTGAGTGCATTTCGGCAACAAATGACAAAAAAGAGGGAAAAAGCATGGCAGCGGTGGGATTTGAACCCACGCCTCCGAAGAGACTGGAGCCTTAATCCAGCGCCTTAGACCGCTCGGCCACGCTACCAATTCGTGCTTTTGTTGTACCACTCTCCACGGGGGTTTACTCACTAAAGGAAGAGTTGTAGGTTCGAGTCCCTCACTTCAGTATTCATCATGAAGGGTCAACAGCTGTCCGTTTCTCCAGCAGGGAGGGCTGAGCTTGCCCTGTGTAATGCAAGATTGAATGGGTGAGGGGGACTTTGAAGAAATAACACTGATTCCACTAGGCATTATACCGGGCCAACCAAGCTCTTCCTGCAGCAGAAGCTGACTAGGGTTAGAGCTTGGTAATGTAGAATAACTTCAAGTAGGCTTAAAGTATCTTCCTGCAACACTTTAGGAGATTAGAGACTTGCTAAGGGTCTTGTTTCCCAGGCCGACAGAATACCAATTGAACACTAGTTATTAACAAAGAGCAAATGACCAAACGAGCCTTTCTAAGCACACAGGTCTGCTTTAACAAAACATGGCAGCGGTGGGATTTGAACCCACGCCTCGAATGAGACTGGAGCCTAAATCCAGCGCCTTAGACCGCTCGGCCACGCTACCCAAGCCGTGTGCTAAGCTTCCGACAACTCGCACAGTCACACAATAAAAGCCCAAATGGTGCCAAAGTCTGCACAAGATAAAAAGCACCACGCTGAAAAGGATGGGTTTTGCTATCACATGCTTGATTTGCCAAAGTTGTTTAATTTGACTGCGCAGCCCCTTATCTCCAGCGATTTGCCCTGTTCAACAAACATGTGTTGCCAATAGCTCAACGGTTTAATATGTAAGCGTTAGACGCCGGGGGTTTTGAGTTCGAATCCCTCGGCAGTCATACGCCGTAAGTCCTTCGAAAACGTCAATTAACCTTTTTATGTTTTTGGAGGTCTTGTGTGTCTTTCTTGCCGTTGTTTACATGTCCTTGTGTTTCTTTTCCACGTGTGGCCTTCAAGGGCATATGGTTAGTTTACGGGAAGGAACATTGTGTCGCTGAGTGCATTTCGGCAACAAATGACAAAAAAGAGGGAAAAAGCATGGCAGCGGTGGGATTTGAACCCACGCCTCCGAAGAGACTGGAGCCTTAATCCAGCGCCTTAGACCGCTCGGCCACGCTACCAATTCGTGCTTTTGTTGTACCACTCTCCACGGGGGTTTACTCACTAAAGGAAGAGTTGTAGGTTCGAGTCCCTCACTTCAGTATTCATCATGAAGGGTCAACAGCTGTCCGTTTCTCCAGCAGGGAGGGCTGAGCTTGCCCTGTGTAATGCAAGATTGAATGGGTGAGGGGGACTTTGAAGAAATAACACTGATTCCACTAGGCATTATACCGGGCCAACCAAGCTCTTCCTGCAGCAGAAGCTGACTAGGGTTAGAGCTTGGTAATGTAGAATAACTTCAAGTAGGCTTAAAGTATCTTCCTGCAACACTTTAGGAGATTAGAGACTTGCTAAGGGTCTTGTTTCCCAGGCCGACAGAATAGCAATTGAACACTAGTTATTAACAAAGAGCAAATGACCAAACGAGCCTTTCTAAGCACACAGGTCTGCTTTAACAAAACATGGCAGCGGTGGGATTTGAACCCACGCCTCGAATGAGACTGGAGCCTAAATCCAGCGCCTTAGACCGCTCGGCCACGCTACCCAAGCCGTGTGCTAAGCTTCCGACAACTCGCACAGTCACACAATAAAAGCCCAAATGGTGCCAAAGTCTGCACAAGATAAAAAGCACCACGCTGAAAAGGATGGGTTTTGCTATCACATGCTTGATTTGCCAAAGTTGTTTAATTTGACTGCGCAGCCCCTTATCTCCAGCGATTTGCCCAGTTCAACAAACATGTGTTGCCAATAGCTCAACGGTTTAATATGTAAGCGTTAGACGCCGGGGGTTTTGAGTTCGAATCCCTCGGCAGTCATACGCCGTAAGTCCTTCGAAAACGTCAATTAACCTTTTTATGTTTTTGGAGGTCTTGTGTGTCTTTCTTGCCGTTGTTTACATGTCCTTGTGTTTCTTTTCCACGTGTGGCCTTCAAGGGCATATGGTTAGTTTACGGGAAGGAACATTGTGTCGCTGAGTGCATTTCGGCAACAAATGACAAAAAAGAGGGAAAAAGCATGGCAGCGGTGGGATTTGAACCCACGCCTCCGAAGAGACTGGAGCCTTAATCCAGCGCCTTAGACCGCTCGGCCACGCTACCAATTCGTGCTTTTGTTGTACCACTCTCCACGGGGGTTTACTCACTAAAGGAAGAGTTGTAGGTTCGAGTCCCTCACTTCAGTATTCATCATGAAGGGTCAACAGCTGTCCGTTTCTCCAGCAGGGAGGGCTGAGCTTGCCCTGTGTAATGCAAGATTGAATGGGTGAGGGGGACTTTGAAGAAATAACACTGATTCCACTAGGCATTATACCGGGCCAACCAAGCTCTTCCTGCAGCAGAAGCTGACTAGGGTTAGAGCTTGGTAATGTAGAATAACTTCAAGTAGGCTTAAAGTATCTTCCTGCAACACTTTAGGAGATTAGAGACTTGCTAAGGGTCTTGTTTCCCAGGCCGACAGAATACCAATTGAACACTAGTTATTAACAAAGAGCAAATGACCAAACGAGCCTTTCTAAGCACACAGGTCTGCTTTAACAAAACATGGCAGCGGTGGGATTTGAACCCACGCCTCGAATGAGACTGGAGCCTAAATCCAGCGCCTTAGACCGCTCGGCCACGCTACCCAAGCCGTGTGCTAAGCTTCCGACAACTCGCACAGTCACACAATAAAAGCCCAAATGGTGCCAAAGTCTGCACAAGATAAAAAGCACCACGCTGAAAAGGATGGGTTTTGCTATCACATGCTTGATTTGCCAAAGTTGTTTAATTTGACTGCGCAGCCCCTTATCTCCAGCGATTTGCCCTGTTCAACAAACATGTGTTGCCAATAGCTCAACGGTTTAATATGTAAGCGTTAGACGCCGGGGGTTTTGAGTTCGAATCCCTCGGCAGTCATACGCCGTAAGTCCTTCGAAAACGTCAATTAACCTTTTTATGTTTTTGGAGGTCTTGTGTGTCTTTCTTGCCGTTGTTTACATGTCCTTGTGTTTCTTTTCCACGTGTGGCCTTCAAGGGCATATGGTTAGTTTACGGGAAGGAACATTGTGTCGCTGAGTGCATTTCGGCAACAAATGACAAAAAAGAGGGAAAAAGCATGGCAGCGGTGGGATTTGAACCCACGCCTCCGAAGAGACTGGAGCCTTAATCCAGCGCCTTAGACCGCTCGGCCACGCTACCAATTCGTGCTTTTGTTGTACCACTCTCCACGGGGGTTTACTCACTAAAGGAAGAGTTGTAGGTTCGAGTCCCTCACTTCAGTATTCATCATGAAGGGTCAACAGCTGTCCGTTTCTCCAGCAGGGAGGGCTGAGCTTGCCCTGTGTAATGCAAGATTGAATGGGTGAGGGGGACTTTGAAGAAATAACACTGATTCCACTAGGCATTATACCGAGCCAACCAAGCTCTTCCTGCAGCAGAAGCTGACTAGGGTTAGAGCTTGGTAATGTAGAATAACTTCAAGTAGGCTTAAAGTATCTTCCTGCAACACTTTAGGAGATTAGAGACTTGCTAAGGGTCTTGTTTCCCAGGCCGACAGAATACCAATTGAACACTAGTTATTAACAAAGAGCAAATGACCAAACGAGCCTTTCTAAGCACACAGGTCTGCTTTAACAAAACATGGCAGCGGTGGGATTTGAACCCACGCCTCGAATGAGACTGGAGCCTAAATCCAGCGCCTTAGACCGCTCGGCCACGCTACCCAAGCCGTGTGCTAAGCTTCCGACAACTCGCACAGTCACACAATAAAAGCCCAAATGGTGCCAAAGTCTGCACAAGATAAAAAGCACCACGCTGAAAAGGATGGGTTTTGCTATCACATGCTTGATTTGCCAAAGTTGTTTAATTTGACTGCGCAGCCCCTTATCTCCAGCGATTTGCCCAGTTCAACAAACATGTGTTGCCAATAGCTCAACGGTTTAATATGTAAGCGTTAGACGCCGGGGGTTTTGAGTTCGAATCCCTCGGCAGTCATACGCCGTAAGTCCTTCGAAAACGTCAATTAACCTTTTTATGTTTTTGGAGGTCTTGTGTGTCTTTCTTGCCGTTGTTTACATGTCCTTGTGTTTCTTTTCCACGTGTGGCCTTCAAGGGCATATGGTTAGTTTACGGGAAGGAACATTGTGTCGCTGAGTGCATTTCGGCAACAAATGACAAAAAAGAGGGAAAAAGCATGGCAGCGGTGGGATTTGAACCCACGCCTCCGAAGAGACTGGAGCCTTAATCCAGCGCCTTAGACCGCTCGGCCACGCTACCAATTCGTGCTTTTGTTGTACCACTCTCCACGGGGGTTTACTCACTAAAGGAAGAGTTGTAGGTTCGAGTCCCTCACTTCAGTATTCATCATGAAGGGTCAACAGCTGTCCGTTTCTCCAGCAGGGAGGGCTGAGCTTGCCCTGTGTAATGCAAGATTGAATGGGTGAGGGGGACTTTGAAGAAATAACACTGATTCCACTAGGCATTATACCGGGCCAACCAAGCTCTTCCTGCAGCAGAAGCTGACTAGGGTTAGAGCTTGGTAATGTAGAATAACTTCAAGTAGGCTTAAAGTATCTTCCTGCAACACTTTAGGAGATTAGAGACTTGCTAAGGGTCTTGTTTCCCAGGCCGACAGAATACCAATTGAACACTAGTTATTAACAAAGAGCAAATGACCAAACGAGCCTTTCTAAGCACACAGGTCTGCTTTAACAAAACATGGCAGCGGTGGGATTTGAACCCACGCCTCGAATGAGACTGGAGCCTAAATCCAGCGCCTTAGACCGCTCGGCCACGCTACCCAAGCCGTGTGCTAAGCTTCCGACAACTCGCACAGTCACACAATAAAAGCCCAAATGGTGCCAAAGTCTGCACAAGATAAAAAGCACCACGCTGAAAAGGATGGGTTTTGCTATCACATGCTTGATTTGCCAAAGTTGTTTAATTTGACTGCGCAGCCCCTTATCTCCAGCGATTTGCCCAGTTCAACAAACATGTGTTGCCAATAGCTCAACGGTTTAATATGTAAGCGTTAGACGCCGGGGGTTTTGAGTTCGAATCCCTCGGCAGTCATACGCCGTAAGTCCTTCGAAAACGTCAATTAACCTTTTTATGTTTTTGGAGGTCTTGTGTGTCTTTCTTGCCGTTGTGTCCTCGTGTTTCTTTTCCACGTGTGGCCTTCAAGGGCATATGGTTAGTTTACGGG
>VKOC01015466.1:0-35899 GCA_009364415.1 Spea multiplicata | reverse complement strand
TACACCTGCTGGTTTTTATTTCATGATGATGGTTTTGGTGTTGAAGAAAAGGGGGGAGGGGGGTGATAAATTCTAATTTAAATGCATGTAGCATCTGCCCCTAGCAACACCAACCACTAGTTATCCATTCCGGGAACCATACAGTAGCTCAACAAGTATGACAAATTATTTATTGTCTATATCCACAGCATACATCATCGACATACTGAAATCCAATAAACCATATGACGAACTATCATAGAGGTTGATAATAACCCAGAAGGTTTTTATAAGATTTGGTTGAGATGGTAATACTTGACACTGGTTAATGCGCTTTGTGAGGGCGAGACTACTGATGGGAGTGTGATGCCCGTTATAGGATCTACTCTACCATGGGACAGAAAGAGAGAGAATATCATTAAGGTCTGTGCTGTCGTGTGGGGTTAATGACATTAAAAATATATAGTTTTGTATATAGTGTAGTAAATACATTAAAAACAAAGAAAATAAAAACAATAATATTACCCTCACAGAGTATACTTTTTTCCCCTCAACATTATAAAGTGTGTGTAGCAGACAAATGTTTTAAAAAAAATAGTGATACTGTAAATGACATATTTAACAAAACAAGGAGTATTCTATTACTTGGGAGATTTTTTACATTTTTTACATTAAAACCTATTCCTCCTAACATTTTAGATGACCAAAGGAGAACACGTTTAAAGGAATGGTTAATGAGACTTTTTGGTATTCTTAAAATGTATAAGGCTTGTAGAGCATTATGATACACACTACACCCTCAACCATTTTGAACTCCAAGAAAAAAAGGTACAACAGAGGATATAGCTCCAAAAAGCGACTGTCCCTTTGGTCAGGAGTGGGGGAATGACATCATGAAAGCATCTTGTGACATTTCTCAATACGAGTTCATGCAGAATTTTTTTTTCGCTACAATATACTTTTCATAGATGTTAAGTAATTGTGTTAAGAGTTGTCAAGGCATGTTTTTACAATGCACACAAGTACATTTTTTTCTTTTTAACATTACTTGAACTGCTCCCAAATCAGAATGTCTAAACGCCACCGCAATACAGATTCTCCTACCCTAAACAGACAACTTTCTGGTAATAGTAAGTATCTCAACAATAATTAATGAGGAAACAGTCTCCTCTCTTACAATGATCAAAATAAGTAGAACCAGTAAAATGGCGTTGTACGGAAGGTTCTGTAATGATTACAACACTCCTGTAGTATTGTCTATGTGCTACTCTGATGAAAAAAGTGGATTTGTTTGCGTCATTTAGACAAAAATGTCAGGTGCTTGTAGGAGGGAGGAGCCTGCATCCAACCCAACCTTAAGTCTTTAATTGATGTGCTTAGAGCAGCACTTGATGTTTATAGCAAATTGATATGGTTCAATAGCACTGAAAATATAAACCCTATCCAGGACAAAAGAAAGTAAAATCATAAAATCTAACACCGGATAGAAATCAATCAGCCCATCTAGTCTGCCAATTCTTTCCTGAGGCAAAGGTGCAAACCTTAACCAAACACTTGGTCTCTTTTATACAAAGAAGCTTGATGGCCATGTGTTGGTTGTTACTTCATTTCCTCAGTTTATTAGACTGTAGCACTTCTGCTAGAAGGCTGTCCTACTTATCTACCAGTAAAGTACTGCTTCTTTACATCATATCTAAGCGTCTGACCACCTAGAATTAGATTAAGACCTATTGATCTAACATTTCTCCTCCTTGAAATAAACTTCTCATTGTGTTTAAATTGCATTAAGCATTTACTTATTCTATCATATCTCCTCTCTTTTTTTTCCTCCAAGCTACTCCAAGAGATTAAGCTCTCTCTGAACTGTCGCTAGAAAGCTAAATCTTCCAGTCTCCTTAGGACATAACAGTATGACTTGAAAAGAAGCCCATTGACATCAGGAACTCTCTGTATTGACAGCCCGGTCTCTCCCCTAACGACAGAAGCCAGTACACCATTATAAAAAAGAATGCTCAATCACAGGATAAGGCATTCCCATGCTGTGGGTGTTAATGCTGACACTCTCCAGAATTTCACTAAGGGAAAGCAGAGCCCTACTGGGCTCTTACCGTCTTCCCCCTGCTGGCTGATCTCACATATTGCAATGAGCAGTGCAGGGCTATGGAGCCCTGCAGGCAGCTTAGCAGGAGAAAAAAAATAGTGGGTGCAGTGCAAAAACTACGACAAAATAAAATTATATATTTTTTTTTTTCAAAAAATTATATCAAAGTCACTACCCCCAAAAAAGGGTGTAGTTATCTGTATTTCTATGATTATAAAAGAAGGTGTATAAATGATGTTTAATTTGGGTGGTTTCATCAAATATGGAAAAGGAGGAATCGTGGTTTAACAAACTTATAGTAAAATGACAAAAAAAGGTTTTGAAGGGGTTAATAACGTACTAGCCGGTGAACCCAAACGTGTTATCTGTCAGTGTCGTTGGAGGTTCGGTCAGAGGTGACCTATTACCACAATAGATTTCGTTAATGCATTCGATTATTTCGCTAGGGTCTTGTTTTTACAAGTTTATGGCAAGTTCATATCATTCTCAGTCGGAATGTCTAAAACAGGCTTCGCGCCGCTCGCAGGCCTTATATTCTCCATCCCTATCACAGCCACAAAGTATGCACGGTGTGCTAAACAGCTGTCACCAACCAACCCCGTCGCCAAAGCTTATGCTGGAAAGTCGGTGCTTTGCGGGCCTCCTCGGGTCTTAGGGGAGGGCGGTAAACCGGGAAGGGGGGCGGCGTTAGGGGCATAAGCTAAAGTGACAGCCATTCTTCACGGAAATCGGGAGGCAAGATGTCATATTGCTTATTTTAGTAATTCAGGAACGATAAACGGAAAATGCTGCCACCTCGACCAGCTCCCAACCCCAGAAACTCACCGTGAGAGGCCGGGCAGCGGGGCAGAGGGGTATCCGACATGCAGGGACTCACTCTGGCCTCTTTTATCTGGCAGGTGACAGGATAAGGAAATGTGTAAACGGTGTGCGAACACACCGGGATTAATAGCGGGATGCCGCACAGACTAAACGGAGGCCTCCCAGTCCACCGGAGTCCTTATTTGTTTTGATGTGTGCGAAGGATTGTGGGAGGAGGCGGGGGGGGGCGAACAGCTGAGAGGATGTAAACAGTGGAACAACGTGACCGGCCGCCGACTAGACCAATAACAGAACGTCTAGCTAGGGGTTGTAGCCCCTGACGTCAGAGAAGTGGGCTGGTATTTTTGATTGTGCCCGCCCCTTCTGTTTGGTCTGTTCGATATAGATGTATTTGTATGACGATGAGCCCGTTGTTTATGGTATATCGCCTGAAGAACCGATGGGTACCTCAGAAATAATCTATCTGAGTAATGTTGGAGGTTGCACGGAGCCTAATGAGGTAGCAGGCCCTTAAAGCGGCCTGTACTGATATTTACTGTTCTTTAAATCATATTCATATTTATGTGATGAGGTTGTTTGCATTCAACTGTTGCCCAGCTGGGAAATACAAGTCACTTAGAATTACACAGAGAGTTTAACCCCTTCAATCCCAGGGGTTTTTGGTACCTCAAAGCCCAGAGCAATTTTGCCATTTTTGCGGTATGTCGGTTTAGTGATTATTCTCCTTTCCCGTGAATAGTGCACCCATGTAAACTATATATTGTTTTTTTTCAAGGAGAGATAGAGCTTTCTTTTGATACCATAGATGAATGATTAGCTGAAAATTTAGAATGAGAAATTTAGTAAAAACTAGTGAAAAAATTAGGAAAAAACTAATTATTTTCACATTTTTCCCTTCTAAGCCTCAGCAAAATTAGGTAAAGTGATGGAAAAATCCCCCTCCCAAGTTATTTTCAACAATACCTAAGTTTATAAAGATTAATTTCCATGCTTCGCCAGCACAGGGTAGGCATACTATATAGTGTAAATTTTGTATAATTTTTATGCCTATGGCTTAACGGGTTTGGGGGTTGTGAGCAGGAGGGTTATACTGGCTAGATGTTATGCTATGGCAATGGGATGTAAGGTTTTTAATTATTTCTTTATTATCTTTTTTTATATATAAAATGGTTAGAGGTCCTCTTAGGGACCTCCTGAACATGCCAGTGATGTCGCAATGACATCACACCTCACATTATTTTTTTTATTATTTTAATGATTTTATTATTATTATTTTTTAAATGACTGACTGTTTTTTTTCCCCAGCTTTTCAGCACAGAAGGGGGGGGTGAGAAATATGGTTTCTCACTCCCCTCCCCACGATCCCCCTGCACCGATCAAACTGTGATCTCTATGCAGGTCCTCACAGACAGGATATCCTGCAGGGCAGGTATGTGTCCCTGACGCTGCAAGAAGTGCTGGACGTACCGGGACGTCCATAGGGGTTTCTTAATAGGTGTTTTTTTGGACGTCCCGGTACGTCTATAGGGGATTGAAGGGGTTAAATGGTTAATCTGAGCACAATCAGGGCCGGCCTTAGGGGTGTGCGACCTGTAAAACCGCACAGGGCGCCATGGCAACAGGGGCACCTGCCTGGGACATCATTTTTTTTTTTTAACTTTATTTAAATCCTCCATGTTAAATAAAGTTTTTTTTTACTTTATTTAACATAGAGGATGTTAAAGTTAAAACAACAAAAAAAAAGGTTCTTTAATTTAAGTCCCGTTTCATGCTGAGCACCGAAATATGATGTCATATTTTTTCCTTTCCTTTTTGGGATGGGGGGGCGCCACAGGAGTAGTCCGCACAGGACGCCAGAACACTTAAGGCCGGCTCTGAGCACAATATACAGTGCTGGAATTACTAGTGTGTTGTGGGCTGCCCTCTTGGGCCCACACCCACCATCTGAATTGTTTGTTTGGTGGTACACGTTACTGGCGTTAGGCTTCACTTTAGGACCCCTCAGGGGAAGCATGATCACGTTATCATACCGTCCCTTTGAGCAGTGTCATGCTCTGGCCGAGACTCAAAGTTCTTGGGGGCCAGAGAGGGCCATACCACCATACTTCATATCCTGCTCCCCCATGTGCCACAAAGCGCTCGCTCACAATGCCTATGAACTGTTTGGCAATGTGTAAAGTTAGGAAGAATACAAAGAGATGGTAAAGCTAAAAATGGATGTGACTGTCCCTTAAATGAGTCCTGCATTGCTAATCTCAATGTGTGTGATCAGCCAACAGGGGGAGCAATCGTAGATCCCAGCAGGGTCTCTCCTGTCTTCCATTCACCTTCCAGTGGGTGGCATCTACTGGAAGGGAATGTGCGATCAGACACACTTTACATATACATAATGGTGTACCAGCACACAGTGCCATTACATGATCAAATACTCCAGATAACTCATACACTGATAACGCATATACAATTAAAGAAATATAGTTTGTAAGGAGTAGTATTGTTTCTTTATTTTGTTTTACTTAATTATTCTAAAACCAGCATTACTTCGATATATTTTAATTTGTGAATCAAAAGTATTTCATGTTGGTTCTGAAATTACAATATACAAAAATATATATGCAAATTGTTACTTTAAATAACCAAAACAAACACCACTTAATAAAACAACA
This sequence comes from Spea multiplicata, assembly GCA_009364415.1. Taxonomy (NCBI): domain Eukaryota; kingdom Metazoa; phylum Chordata; class Amphibia; order Anura; family Pelobatidae; genus Spea; species Spea multiplicata. The sequence goes on along the minus strand of VKOC01015466.1, from coordinate 30,331 downwards.
TACAAAGCTAAAAGACTAATTTGAGAATACCATCTAATGTGTCTGAAATTAAATGTATAATGCAATAACAGGTGCTAGAAAGCAATGTTGGGTGACAGATGGATTAGATACACAAACAGCAAACGTGAATTTGAATAGGAAAAGAAGAGGATCATTAACTACAGAAGAGAACAAAAAATAGATGAATTATTGAATGTGCTGTTTTCTCTTTGAGCATCATCATCCTTTTGCACAACAGGGAATGAGCTATTTAGTACAATGGCAGATGTATGTTTACATGACATGGGTTCCTAGGCAGCAGTTCATTTATACTGTTAAGATCCACAGCATATTACATAGAATATTAGCGTCAACGCTTTTTGGTAACAAACACTTTTATGACCTAAAATAAGAACAAGGGCATTATTTTGTTTCAAGGGTCTATTTTAATACTAAATTCAAGTTGCCAAAATGTTAGTGTTCTGCCATTGTTTTTAGTGGGCTCTATTGATATGATCATTCCTCACTTGCTTGGTTTTCAGTGTTTTTATACACAGTAGTATATACGCCAATTGTGTAGGAGGCGTTTCCGCTTTAACTTCTGGTTTTAGCTGAGCCACTAGAAGGTACTGATCTGGGCAATCTTATCCGTCTTGTGTCGGCAGCTATATTACTTTGGCTGGGCTACTGAAAGACTAAAGAGAGGTGAGTTTAGTCAGGTAATAACCATTTAGCCATCACATTTAGAATGCTAGGGTGGGTAGAACTTCATACATCACAGTTTGCAAATCACAAACCAGCACCCACACTTAAATAGGCAAAAATGGACCATTCTGTAGTACAAATGTACTCCATTTATCATTTGTTTGTCTTGTATGAGCAAAATAATGAAAGCAGTGTTGATTGATACAGCTGACCGTACTATTGCCACATTGTAATATTTGTAAGCTGGTGTCAGAGAAGTGGACCTGGCCTATCTTGCCACTATGTCAGACTTCAAGGATTTACTCCCTCAGCAAGGTTGAGGTTGCAGATAGATTACAGGTGCACTCTCATATCTTTCTCATTGCGTGCGCATGCTGGATGTTAGACACATTCACGCTGCTGGGAAGGATGCATGGGAAGGATGTATAAATGCATAAGGACTGGCCACCACAACTGGTGTCACCAACTCTTTAGTGGCCGGATGTCTCCCGTTGAGAATGTATGCACCGCTCTGTTATAAAACCTCTCTAGGTGCCCACAGGTGTCTATATGTATGCCTTGCCTAACTGTCTCTGGGCTTGTTCTGATACCTTCCTGTTCTGGTTTACCCGGCATATTTGATTCTGGTTGGTTCGTGACTTCACTTCTGGATTCTGATTTTGCTTTACCTGGCTTTAGTCTACTTATATTTGTATCCTGTACATCCACCACTTGATTTCCCGGTTTGATCTTGACTTAAATTTTAATCTCTTTTATTGCTCTGTGTTGTGCATATGCCGGTGTCTTGTTGAAGCTATAAAATTTTTAGCCACGATGTTCAATGATGAGTTTATTACGAGTGCACAAGGAGAAATCAAACATGGATCATTGGGGTGGGGCAGTCACACCTCAGATACTTATACATTTATTGATTTCAATATATTTAACATGTTTTACTAGGTGTGTTACATATCTTAGCAAGCCTTCTAACCGATAGCTAAAAAGATATCACTTAACATCATACAGGAGTGATAAGAAGCACCTGGTTACTGTAGAGAACCAATAAACTCAGAAATAATTGCTAGCAGTATAGTGGTATGTTTTTGGCTTTAAACCTAAAGCTGTTGGCCAGTTTCCTATGAATTTAGAGTAACCTGGTATCAACTATAACAAGCACACATTCCAACAAGTTACTACACATGAAGACAAAAGGGCCTCTTAACCAGCCTCCCCAGAAGCCCCTATAGTCCATATGTTTCGTATTGTGAACTGTGACATTATCAGTAGGAAAGGGGAGCACTCAAACGCTCAGCTTGCTAAAACATCACTTCCCATTCCTGACTAGGTCCTTTTTTCTCCGAACACATACAGGGACTTCCCATAGCTGGTAGGATAGTCTGGCTTGGCCTCCAATCTCAAATGTTTTTGTAGTCTTACTATATGCCTCTGATATATGTATATATATTGTGAGCTGGGATCATGTAACCACACAGTCTTAAGGTTTCAAATACCACATAAGGCTTAATTCTTTTTAGAAATTGTAGTCCTTTTATTAAAGGTCTTTAAACAAACATAAATAAAACAAACAAAAAGAAAAACCTTGCTCTCTGAGCACTTACTGACAGACAAAAACTAACTATCGTTGGACGGCTTACCCGCTACCAACAAAACATTTAGTACAGACCTTTAGGAACCACTCAGCAGATTTGTTAGGAGAAAAATGCAGTCTCACTCACTGCTTGTAGCTTTCTCACCTGAATAACTCACAGGGCTCCTTTTTGTAGCAGCCCCCTGCTGCTCATTGGTATCAGGTGAGTAATTATCTGGGATAATCAGAACTCCTGGACTGGCTTCCTCACCTGCTGCAAGTAAACTGTGGAGTGGAGCACTGGCCCTCCCTTCTCTCCAAATGCTCCACCCCAGGGACCCAAACGTAACTACAGTACTACCATTATTTTGACGGTAACAAAACATTCTCCCTGGGGTTATCAAATACATTGCATTGCAGTATTTTGTGAGGAATATATGTGTTGTCAACCACCATGCCCTGTTCCCTGTCACAATATATATGATTCTGTATGAGCTCACCTTATATTTGAGTACAAATGTGTGCTTCTGCAGCACCACAAGAAAACAATCTATAACTAGTTAACAAAAAAAAATGAAGCATGTGCTATATAGTAGCTGTGCACAATATTTTCAGATTAATAAGGCTCTAGATGGGTTGAAGGGGAAGCTGTCCACATAACTATATGCCTAGAATATTAGCGCATAACCTCTGCTTGATTGGCACAACTCATTCATGTCTCAAAACATGTAGGTCTCTTGTATACCTTTTCTAATTCCATCTGCTCTTTCACGCACTCAACTATAGTTTAAAAGTCTTCTTTGTACCAATATGCTATTCACCAACCTGATGCTCAAAGGGATCCCGATACAATTTTATACCACAAACATTATATTTATATGAAAATCTTATATTGAACTTTGGAATCTGAATAAAGATTTTTGTTTCCGTTCCATTGAAATAAAAATCTAAAACATATGGTAATTGTATGCTTCGGTGATGGTGTCTTTGTGGTACAATCTATACCGGTAATTATCACTGTGGAGAGTGATTTTTTAATTTCACACTCTTTGCAGCTGTCTGCTTAGAAGTCTCCGGAAAGTACACAGATGTTCAACACTTCTTTTCACATTGAAACATACAACCACAATCAAACAGTACACTATTCTATTACTATCCTATTACATTATTGTGATCTACAAATTAGAATACCATTACAACAATGTTTTACCTTATGTAAATGAATCTATTGGATCATAGTCAGCCTCTTATTTTATCATCTTGTTATGTAATGTTTTAAGCAGATGTTTTATTAGAGCTGAAAGAAAGTTCCTTGATCACCTATAGGGGTATATTCACGAATCTGTAAGTGGACATGATCCTGCAAAACATATGAGTTTGCCACAGAAGTCTTGCACAAGTTGAGAACCCTTAAGCTGTAAGAATTTATCACAAAATATATACACTGATCAGCCATAACATTATAATGAGACAAGTGTAGGTCCCCCATTTGCTGCCAAAACAGCCATAACCTGTCGAGGCATGGACTCTACTAGGCCTCTGAAAGCGTGCTGTGGTATCTGGCAGCAATAACCTCATATAAGTGCTTCCGCAAGCAGTAGATCAGAGAGAAATTTTAGACCATTTTTCCTTACATAACTGCTTAGGCACAGCCATATTCTTATGTCTGGTATGAACGGCTCACTTAATGTCATTCACAGCATCTCTATTGGCAAACCTGGGAACTTCTGGGCTCCGGCTACCCGGAGCCTTCCCTAGCAGGACGCGGCCAGGACTGCACACTAACGTTAATGGGTGGTCCCATGACATCAGTAGGAGGTCCCACTGACTCTAGTGGGAGGGCCAGCTGATGTTGGGGGCGTTCCCTCTGACATCATGGGCGTTCCCACCGATGTCAGCCTTTTGATCTTTTTTTAAAAAAATACACAAAAATACCCTTCTCTCAACAGGTTTATTTAAACAAAAAAAGGTTAAATATATATCTCCCTAATCTCCCTGGTCCTTTTCCCATCTAGCCTACTTTATCTACGCAGCATCGCAGGGGTTAATGGGAGCGGAAATCCGTAGGTTTGCCCACAGGAGTTAAAGGGCCATAAGAACGACTTTATTGGTTGCCGGCAGGGGCCTCCTCTAGCATCAACCAATTGGCATGTAGCAACACAACCTCCCTACCCCGATAGCCTTGTGATTGCTCTGAAGAGCAACCACAAGTGCCATCATGTAATTGACGTTGCCGCCATTCACAAGATGACATTAACAATAGAAAACTGAGTTCACAGAGGATACTGCATTCAACCATGCTAGGTCAATGGAGCCCATCTCACTAATCAGTGTGATTAGTAAAAAAAAAAAAAATTCCAATTTGAAAAATGCACACCTCTCAAAAGGGCCTTTTAGTCCCCGAACCAAACAAACCCATGTAGGTGGGGTATCACTGCGCTCAGGAGGTGTTCCGAAACACATATTGTGGTGTTGTTTGGCAGTGACCTATACCAGGTGCAGTAAATTTATACCTGGAGTACAACGTGTGTGAAAAAAATTCAAACATTTTTACTACCATAAAGTTTGACAAAGGCTGATGGTAGAACTAGTGCATGGAAATGGTTAAAATACCAGCATTTGTTTTGAAAAATATATGGTTTGATCGGGTAAATTGCAATGGCCAGCTTCAAAGATACCCGAAATAGCACATGGGGCAGAATGACCAGCTTTGGGGAAAAATTGGTTTTGAAATAACAAAACGCTTCTGGTACTTATTGCCCCATCATGTGCAAAAAAACATTTCGTTAGTTTTTGCAGATGAGTAAAGGTTTTTTCCAAAAAGGAAAGGTGATTTTTTTAAATTAGATGACATGATAAAATAACGGTATCTAAAGAAAGCCCTGTTTGTCCTGAAAAAAAAAACAATATATGTATGTGGAAGCACGAAAAATGTTAAAAGAGCCATTGTCCCACCATGTACTACGAGTATTAAGGGGTTAATATAACCAAGCCTAATACCGTCTCAACTGTGGATAGTTTGCAAGGGAAGACTACTACTTGCTAAGTTCAAAACATGGATCTGTGAAGTAAACACATGCCTGCAAAAGTGTTACCTTTTTGATTGCTCTTAATCTTCAGCAAATGTCCAGAAAAGAAGCAGACAGTTGGTTTTGATGTTTTATAATCAATTTTATTGCCTAACATACACCAGATGTACAGCACAAAACACAATTTGTTGCTTTAAATGTAAGAAATTATAATTTGATGAGGACACCATATACAAACTACTCCAAATAAAAAATGCATACATTGTTCCTTACAAAAGATCTAATTTACAGTGCAGCTCATTGATGCAAGTTTAACACAAAATATCAGTGCACGTTACAGAGAACACATCAGTTACAGAGGAAGCAAATAAATACAGACATAGGTCACCAAACATCCTCAGCATCAGACACCAAGTTTTAAATAAATTCCAAAGCATTAGTAATAAATACATACAGTTGTCTGATTTTATACTTAAACTTAAATACAGAACACGTATAAATAAGAAATAAATTAACTATAAACATGTGCAGTGATTGAAGTGTTAAGGACTATCTACTTCATCCCTGAATGAATCCACTGTCTTATTATGGAGGATATCATCAGCGTTAAATTAACCCTGTTAATGACAGCTTGTTTCCTTATACAGTATGTCAGTCAAATACTTATCTGTTCCACTTGTACAGTTAGACGCAGCACCGAAGACGTACATAGTTATTATCAAGTTAACTATCGTATCTGTTTAAAGGCAGCCCTGGAAAAATGAATATTTTTTAAATTTTGTCTGTAGTATAAATAGTGTATTAGGTGCATTATTTGCCTTCAAGACCTTTGAGTGACTGAGGGTTTGGCTCTGTACATTGCGTGAAAAGGCTCATAGTACTGAAAGAGCTGACCCTGGCTAAAACCATGCTTGTGTTATCTATACAATTATTATAGAAATTAAACAACACGTTAGGCCTAAGGCTTTGCTATACATTTATTTTGCTAAAATTTGTGATAATGTGCCTTACCAATGGCAAATAATGCAGTGATTTTGTGCCCTACAACTGAATAATTGGGGTTATTCAACAATTCAGATACGTATGGAACATATTTACGAAGGTGTGAGGTTTTGAAATATCGAGATACACAAAAGCTGGTACTTCGTTATATGGATTAACTCCCAAAAGACCACATGCTGGTTTACTATGATGTAAGCAAATTGTATTAATTAAGAGCTCTAAAAATATCTGTACACATTCAGAAACACCCCTTAAAATCTATTTTGTACCTATGAAAATTAATATATAAAACATTAAGAAATTATCTGTTTTTATATTAAAAAAAAAACATTTAACAGTTTATCACTATGGCAAATTTCTAGTGGAAATGGTTAAAAAATGAAAATAAATTGAAAAGCTGAATAAGTTAAAATCCTTTAAATTGTATATGGAATAGTTAATGAATTACTTAATGACTTGAATTACAGTTCTCTAGAAACCTTCATGGCATATCTGACTTACAAATGCATTTTATATTACGTATTGGATGTCTTGTGCTTTAGTAAATATGCCCCCTATATGTATATTACCCAAACATAAGTGTTTAATATATTCCTTAGATAATGACAGAAAACACACATATAAAGATATAATTTACACTGAGGCACATATGCACTAAAGCTGTGCACATACAAGGCAGTTTAGCTGGTTCTTTTACATAATTTGTTGAAAAAAATAAACAGTTTTGAAAAATACATGGAAAAGATCATAAGGTTCAACTCATGTTTTGTGTCTGTTCTCATAAGGTTGCTTACTTGCAATGAAATATATCCTATCCTACCTGTACTTTTTTCATTTCATGCTAACTGTTCAGATATCAGGTTAAATGGTGACAGTAATCGAAGCACATACAAGACTTATTAAGAAGAAATGTAACATGAATATTTGACACTTCTTATGAGTTTTGTAGGAAGGAAAATTGAATACTATGACCATTTGTGGAAGATTGACATCTCCAATTCTAAACATTTCAGTGTTTATGCAAAAAAAAAAAATGTTTTTCTTCCTAAGCTATTTTTTTATTTGTCTTCATTTCCTATGTGCTTAAGGTCATGAGGTATCAGTGATTATTCAAGTGCTAACTTACGAGATGCTTATGCTGTTTCAATATATAATACCGAAAATAATAGTTCCGTTAAAAAATGAGTTAACATAATGCTTATTGTTAACACTAGCATAACTATTTAATGCAGATTTTATGAAGAAAAATATGAGTCAATGTACAGGTGGCTATCTGCTCATATTATCCCTGATCTCATGTTGCAATCGTTCTTGGAATCATAAGAAAGGGAGACAGACCATAGTACCAAAAATTAACATTTTGTTTCATTCCAAGAATTATTATTACTGTTTACTTTACTTACAGAATAAGCATTCATTAATTCTATTTAAAATCCACTCCGAAAATAACTTATAAAAGATATTTGTAAAAATAGGATAAGCCTAACCAAAATTGTTTAAAGGTATGAACAAAAACTTCCATCATTCTGAAATAAATACAATTTATAAAAAATATTCGCAAACACTTTTTTTTTTACATTCACTTTACAAAAGAAAGAGTGCAATAGAGAAAAAAATGAGTTGAAATTAAATACATAGAAATACACTTAGTAAGTGCAGTGCTGTTCATTCAAACAGTCTTTTCTGGGTTTTTTATGACAGCTGGGGAAAAACAATAGTGCAATGTTACAGTTGTTAATGCAGCACGCTAATCTATGATATCCTCTTTGCCCTCTGATCCATACGGTGCCAGGAAATAAGTGCATTCTATACATGGATACCCTTCACTGCCTGTTTGATGCTGTCCAAAAGAGCTTTGCATTCCGGGGAGTAATCTGTCTCCATATTGCTGTACATTTCGGTGAGAGTATTCACATATGTTTCAAAATTATGTTCACCAATTGGTTCCTAGATGAAGAAAAAAATCATATTTTATACCAGTTAAAACATGCAGATGTACACAGGGGAACAACACATGGTGACACATTAAAGTAAATAATTTTACTTTTAATCAATGTTCTTAGCAATGTAGAGTAAGATGTGTATATTTGTGTGGTATACATTCTTCTTGCTAATAGGGTACCTGAGGGATAGGTACTGATCCATACCCTTTTGGGTGAGGTTACAGCACTTTCTATGTCTACCCATGCAATTTCACTTTTAGGGACAGGTAACATCATTGTCTGAGTGAGTAATGCCGCCTGGTAATATATTCTTAAGTGAAATATCCCCACATCTCCCATGGTATTCAACAGAATCCAAATTTGATTTAATATATTTGCTTTTTATGTGAGTTAATAAATCTTGGCATATAAGACTGTCACCACAGTGGGTACCAGGTCTGATAGAAGCCTCAGAGCAGGGACACATTCAGGATCAGAATCCTGCTTGGGGAAGGGAGGTGTAGATACACCTGGGTGCAGATGTCTGCCTGTTGCAGCTTTCGGCTTCCTCTTAGGTGCCATCTACAGGAACATGACCGACAACAGACTGGGGAACTGGCAGATGACGGCAGATGGACTGTGGAGACTGGCAGTCAGCTGCAGAGTCTGGGGAAACTGGCAGAGACTAACCAGATGTTCATCAAGCCAAATGGGGTGCCAAATAATGCATCTAAATGGAGTCTAGAGCCAGGGGTCAATATACAGAATATATAGATCAAGCAACAAACTTACAATACTGCAGGGCCAGGAAGTTTATCATCAACTTGCTCCAGCAAGGGAGCCTGGGAACACCCCTGGTACATAAAGGCCCTTAAATGGCCCAGTGACAAACTGGACAGGGAGATAGGAATCTCAGCAAACACACAGCCTCCTGGTTGCAGGACTGGTTGGTGTATGGTCTGCCATGCTCAGGATCGCTGATTCAAGTCCAGTGCTTCCTGACACAGACTAGCTTTTAATTGGTAATGGTCAAGGAAGCCTCCGTGCCATGGGCTCCTGGAGGGGGCTGAGTGCCAGCCTCCTTACTACAGACTATGGGCCCTGGTAAAGAATGCCATGTAATCCTTTTGTGTGTTATTAATAAAAATGTATTTTATTATTTCCTAACTGTTTACACACAGCACACTAAGGTCTGGGAGATTATCTAATCAAGACAAGTATATTCCTTATGTTAGTGGCGTCTGTATCCTTTTGTATTGTTAATCCCTTTACTGCCCCTTTTATCTCTGGGATGCAGATTAAGGGGCGGTTTGTATGTGTGTTTTGCTGGATATATCCAGCCGTCTGTGTCTAAAATACATCAGTTCTCCTCTTGTTGTACCTAAAGACTAGTCTTGCCTGGTTATTTGGGTACTGGATAGCGATATCCCTTTATTTTGCTTGGGGATATTGCCTACGGATTGCGGGGAATTAATGTCCAGAAGGGAGAAGTTGCTCTTGGCGGAGAGGGACAACCTGAGGTCCCTGGTCAGTCCGTCACAGTAATGTACGGAAAATATACAAGATTCTTGAGAGGACCATCATTTTGATGGCAGACACTCTCCCCATTCATGAAAAGTCCTGTCCTGGAGAATTTATTGATCAAGGTTCAATGTTCTGATATTTTAGACTTGTCCGTGTTAATTTTATTGATTGGAGCATTGAACTAAAAACCTCTAGTGAAGATAGTGGGTTAGTAAACACCGCAAGTATCTGCAGTATCATCTGCAAACATATCTTATTTTTGTTCCCCTGCCAAAGGAATTGGAAAACATGATATGTGCTCTAGTTCTAACCAATGACTCTTAAGGCAAAATATAGTAAATAGTTATGAGGGGAAAAAATGTTTGCACTCCAGTCATGGGAAGATCATATAAAGCAAATATGGCCTTGACCAAAGTATCTGGGAAGGAGAAAGCCTCTAACCTCATACAGTGTAGTCTATGAAAAAAAATCAACATGCACAGGGTATGGCTTTTTTTGGTAGGTGTAATATGTTTCTGCATTTTCTAGTGTTATCTATGGGTTGTCTTAGCAGTGTGACACTGACCTGGTCGCTTCCAAGTAAGTTACACAATAGCGAGGCTATTCTATTTGGTAATATTTTTGTACTCAACTTTATATCTGATTTTAAAAGGGGAAATAGGTCAGAAGTATTTTATATTGGCTATATTACTGGAGCTGTACAGTAGAACTAAAGCCTTCTGCAATATTTGTATTATACATTAGAAATGCCATCTGGCCCTTTCGTGTTATGAGGCTTCAGCTCTAGAATCTATCTCTCAGCCTTGGTAATTGTACTCTAGCAAGAAATTCTTGGATACCTCTCTCCTCTGGAAGTTATAAAGTTTTGTGCAGTATTGTTTGAGGTTATGAGTTTGTATCCCTTTGCCGCTTTGGAACTAGCAAAATGTGTTACAGCAATCCTGGAGAGTTCATATTAAGTCTCTTCTAAGGCAAAGGGGACTCATTGCTTGGAAGCACTTTTCACATTTAATTATATGTGCCATCTAATCTAATGAGTTGTTACCATGCATTTCACAAATATAGTATTTTGTACTATACTACGCCAATAAAAATAATTTTACAGAAATAATGGATGTATTTGATTAGCTCTCTTCTTCTGATTGTTTGTAAGTATATACCGTACTTGCCGGCGTATAGCACGCACCGGCGTATAACACGCACCCTCGCCGGAACCGGAAGTGAGGGAGACGCGGCTGCAGATCGTGCAGCTCTAGGAGTTATCGGCGTATAACACGCAGGTAGGGTTTCAGCGTATTTTTTTAGTTATAAAAGTGCGTGTTATACGCCGATAAATACGGTAATCAACAATTTATAAATCTTTAACATTTATTTTATGTTTTTACACAATATACATATTTTTCTTTCCTTCCATGTATCAGCACCTCTTTTATGGGTTTTAAAATCAAATTTATGCTGGAGCATGTTTACTATTAAATAAAATGTATTTTTCTTATAAAGGAAAGGATTGGACACTCTCTAAGCATCGTACAAAGGGTATTGCCTACTTGACATGTCTCCAGTAGAATCCATATTGCCATTGAGCAGAAAATCATGTCACTTAAATACTGTAGTTATGCCTGTTTGTGCTTTTTCAATGTTGTCAAATACTTTATCCCCACCAAAAGTTGATTTGTCTCATGCCCATATACTGTTACTGTGATGTAAAACCTTGACACTCACTTTCTTTATCAATGGAAATGCTACTTCTTTATGTATTAAGTAACCCTTTTTTCACTTGTGGGCATAGCATGATAGTCCATGAGAAACTCTTTTGAGTACAATTTTAGGGGTCTTAGGGGAAGAGAAGTGGTTTTCTTGCATGTAAACCTTGTTGCCTCTTCTTGTATGAAAATTAAGCCCCTTAACATTTTACTGAGCAGATTTTAAGGAACATTCTATATTCAACTGTCTTTTATTTTTGTGTGTCCACCCACTGTTTTCCCCTCTCCACAGTAGCTAGAATTGGTTGCTAATTGTGCATGTAAATATTATGGGCCAAAAAATATCCTTAATTTTAACTTTATTTTTTTTGTAATTACATGTAGGAATTCTTCTACACAGTAGGTGCCACTGCTAAACAATGACATGATTTATGTTTGACAACATTGCCTGATAACAGTCATACCCCACATACATATTTTTCATGTTCTAGAGGGTCACATCCATCACTTATTAATTATCCTACATTGCATTCATTTTAATACTACTGGCATAAGGGGTTGGAGGAAGTTAAGCCTTTTTTCTAAATAGTTTTTTAGAGGGAAATGGGATGTGGGGCACAATTTTTTAAAACATTTTTATTACTTTTTTTATCACTGCAATAGAGATACAGATTACCATGTTCCCTATAAAGTTTATTTAGTTATAGGTTTGTTTTTTTATACTTATAAACGTATACGTATGGGGGAGTCAATGCTGTCACTGCTGCAAAAAAAAAATATTGTACGTACTGGTATGTCAAAACAGATTCTTGGCACACCTTTCATGGGTGTACCAATACATCAAAAAGTATGAGAAAAGTTTAAACTATAAACAATAAAGGACCAACCCAATGAGTGAACCATTTTTCATAATTATTTTCAACAGGGAAATTCAATATGTAAATAAAACCCATACTGTTGTACTAAAGTAACCTGCTTGCTCAGGAAAAATATAGGCATTTACCATCTGTGGAAGCGGTATATCAGCAAGACTTGAAATAAGGGCTTGGCTTAGGCCAGCCAGCTCCTTCAAAAGGCTTTCATTGTTCTTCTCTATTATTTTGTTCTCTTCTTCTATTGTTTTTAGATTTGTTTCCATTGATGATATCTGAATTGAAAAATTGACAATTTATAGTGAGTAAAATTCTACAGTTATAGTGTTGTTTAGCATTGTCAATCTGTTTCAATTAGCAACAATGAAAGATATGATTTCAAGATATGAAGAAGATCATTCTAAAAATTCAAACTGACAATTAACTAGTAAGGTTGAAGGAAAAAGAGAAGTCCAAACTTACATTCCATGAAATGTTATAAACATTTAAATATCATGTAACTCCGATTATTAATTCAGACAGGGACTGTAAAATCTGTAATAAACATTATTATGTATTTGACCATTTATAACTATGACATTAATTTAATAACTTCTCTAAAACCCAAACTTTTGAAGAAGAATGCAGATTACACACTACCAGGACACAAATCCCCAACAATTAGTTAACTGCATCTATGTACATACACGTTTAGCTAATGTATGTCATAGCCACAACCCAGCAAATACTGATTCCACATCAAAACCAGTGTGCATATGGTAATACCAAAGCAAAACGGCTAGCATGGACCACTGCCACAGCTGAAGCTCATTACAGCCATTGTGGTACAGCCAGTACTGGAAGTATTGATTTGTTTGTTGATGTGTCATTTTCATTTCAATTATCTGTGTGTTAAAGGAGTATATTTATTTTGCATTTATAGCAATAGTACATATAACAAATATAGTTGTGTTTCCTCTCAAATTAAATTTGTGTGTCAGATATTGGAATAAAGGTGAAAATACTGGATAAGAAACTATGCTTATGGAACAAACCATTCTATTTACATTTTCACTAGTACACTGAGTTTTTTTTTCATCTCTGGGCATGCAAATGGAGCTTACTTCAGCTTTCTTTGGTGAGTTAAATTCTTTAGATGTATATAAGCATTTCTAGGGGAAGTTTTTCTCATAATCTCCAGTGTATGTATAAAAATTAATCAATTTAGGTTGTACTAATACCTCAGTGAATTGGGAAGTTGCTGTATATTGATCTCAGAGCATTTTAGTGGTCGCAGTGTAGAATCTAAAAGTATAAATTTGAGTTTGTCAGGGAGCTGAATCACAAACCATTCATTTATTTACCAGTTTAAAGTTTCAATGCCAATTAAGGTTTAGGCTGGCCCCTGAACCAAGTCCAAGAGTCTCGGTGGCAAGAAAAGAGATCATTTTACATTGCAATTATTTGTTGTACTTTTACGTACTTAACTTCAGATACTAATCATTTTAGATGCCAAATCCTACGCTAAGCATTATACAGTACACAGGTTCAGATATAACTGCTGTTTACTAATCTGGTCACAAATTATCTTAGGAAAGGTATTAATACTGATGGCTGTCCCCACTTCTAGGGGAACAGAAGGTTTCAACTTTAAGTGTGCCATCTTGCCGTAGTTTTCTTCTTCAAAAGAATGTGAATAGCATCACACTTGCATATATTGTTGCTAAACTTTCCCCTTTTATTAAATATTTTACAGATTTTCATCTATCAGCTTAATATAAAGTTCTGTTAACACCTGCATAACACCAATTTCCCCTTTTAATGAGGGTGTTTCCCCGCAATGTCAGCGGTAATGCCCAGTGACGTTGGGCCACGTCACACAAGGGTAGGCTCTTGGAAGCAGTATATGAATGCATGTGAATACAATAGCAGTATTAAATTCAATAAATAATGATAACTTGAACTCAGCATAAAGTCAAGTGCAAATATGAACAAAAAATGGCAGGGATATGAACAATCAACATAAATACTATTTATGTCACTGATCCTAGGCTTTATCAACAAATCGTTAATTTATGATATGCACTAAGAACCCTCTTTTCATAGCATTACCTAGGTATTAGCATATTAATTTGGAATAACTATGATCTGCATGCTCTCATGAACCCCAGGTGTGTGTGGTACAATATTGTTTTTTTTTTATGTTAATAGTGATAAAAAGAAAATCACTAAAGATTAATCAGTCTCCTACTCCAATGGCTGAAGTTTAAAGAGAACCATCTATTAGAGGCCAGGTGATGCTGGTAGTTTACATCAGAACTTTCAGAACATTTGTAGAGATTGCGTCTCTTTCCAAATGCTTTGAACAGGTTGCCAGATGCTGCGTGCACAGATATGGTTAACCCTTATTGTAAATGCAATGCAAGCCATCAAGCTCTCTGTGAATGATTCCTGTAACCTTTACACTGATATGCGTACCTGAGTCTGAAGTTTTATCATGTCAGCTTCTATCTTGAGATTTGATTCATTAAGTTCTTTGATCTCTTCATCTAGATTTCTGATATCATCTTCATTTTCGATACCTGTGAGTTATGTGAATATTTGAGTAAATGATTCTTTTCTTCTACACTCTGATGTTTTTAAAAGGTATGTTAAACTTGTCCAATTTCTAAAACTCATTATTTTTTTACCCTAGATCATAATTGATCACTTTCATTGAGGCCAGAGATGAGCCCCAAAATAAAAATTCCCTAAAAATAATCTCTGCGTGCTCTGGATCTGTAGACACAAAAATGTGTGAAACATCTTACAAACTAACAAAAATTGTCTATTTGTATCTTGGAGTGTTTTGCCCATTGCTTTATAGAATAGTTTATGTTCTGTAAGTGGATATTCGTAGCCAATACAATCCCATTATCTTTTAGAAAAGTCATATCATATGGACCAATAATCATTAACTTGAGTCCACAATTTAATGTTATCTGATATTCCCCAGCAAAAATCTTCTCTCTTACATAATTGTGTTTTGTGTTTGTACCTCCTATCCTGTACCTCCTATCTTTTCTACCTTACCTCAATTCATTTTTCCTGAAGAAAGCAATGGAACTCGAGTCCAAAAAATAAATCTGAAAAGGTTCATTATGTTGTGCAAATTAGCAGTTACATGCAGCAGATAGTGGTTTGTAATTCTGAAAGATATATCTACAGTGATACGAATTTTCAACGTTATGACAGTTCTCGTCAATACGCCAATATCTCAGAAAATTTGACTAATATATGAAAATTAGTAGATCAACATTTTGAAACCTTAAATTCTGTAACACTGAAAATACCTCCTTTCACCAAACCAACTTTCACCATCAATCAAGAAAAATCTTAAAACCCACCTCAGAGAAGCATACCATCTTAGTTACTAGAACTTCCCTGTCACTGATACAACCCCCACACTACTTCTCACCTTTCTCTGTTAATTATATTTTTCCTCATCCCATTCCCTCAAGATTGTAAGCTTGCGAGGAGGGCTCTCTCTAATGTATCGGTTTGTCTTAGTCTGTCAATTCTCATCTTGTCATACCCCTTCAATATATGTATTGTAAGGAGTGCTACGTAAGTTGTTGGCACTATATAAATAAAACATATTAATAATAGTAGATTCCTTCATGGCCATATTTGTGTTTTAAAACTTTATTTGCCTTTTGCCTTAAAATATTGTAACAATGCACAACAATTAAGGCTTTTTATGAAACGTGTCAACTGCAAAATGTTATAGTTACAGTAAGTCATCCAAACACCAGATTAGTAAAGGATAATATATCCTTATATATAATATAAGGGAGAAATTGATGTTGTACAATATATGTTATGTTATAGAATATTGGGCTTATGTTTGATATTGATTTTGCAAAATGTATGTTTACTGTAACATTATTGTGTATGGATGCAACATTTCAGACAGACCATGAAAATAATTTCAATACGAAATAATTTATATTTAAAAACAAATTGACATTTTTCTTACCCTCACTTGCCTTCAATTTTACATTAGTAAATTTCATTAACTCCTCTGATGTTTTTCCTTTCTTTATGGCTTGGGCATTCAAAGGACATCCAGATAGGCTGTAAAAAATTGATTATTTTTATTGCTAGATGGTAAAATTGCATCCACCTGGAACCTAGCCTATATCCTTTTTATTTGTAGTATATGGGTACGATAAATGAAGTACATGTAATATTTACTTTTTGATAGACAAGCCTTTGGAAGGTTCAAGAATGATCTCCCTAACCATCCCATTAGGTAAGTGGTGCACTGGGGAGCCTGATCACCCAATCAGATTTGCTGTCATAAGCCTAGGTCAGAATAGACAACTGGTCAAAGCAGAATATTGGTAGTTCAGCTTTTGAATATGTGCCCCTTAGAATTACCCTGAGACTGGCTTAAACACTATGAGACTCAGGGTCAAACCCTCAGAGCCTCCAGGTACGACTGTAATAGAAAATACTATCCATTCAGCTTCTAATAGGACTTATAGATTGTTGACAGTATACAGTATAGGAAACACAATTGCTATTGTAGCATACCTCATAATATACAAAAAAATATTTAAATTCCATGCACGTTGAAGCCAATATAGAAATGATTAAACTACTGCATATTGTCAGTCTGGAAAGTACCTTCTGTGTGTGACAAAAACATTGTTAACATGTCCTAGTCCATTGCAGCCAGGTAGTGGACAGTGCGGTAGCTCTTGCTTGTTCTGTTTCCAGGATAATGATACACCATTCAGGACACTTTCCTTCTGTCTCTTGGCAGCCAAAGGACAACCAGAAGCACTTCGATGAGATGTGTATTTACCTGATATATGGCCTTGGCCATCACAGCCAACTACTGGACACCTGTTCAGAAATAGAAATAAAATTTGTTATTCTGACAGGCTACTAACATTCACTAAATGTGCAATTCAAAAGGCAATAACATTTCTCTGCTGATTATTATAGTCTTTTAATGAGAACTACTTATGATTAATTATGAGAGCTACTATGAAAATGTATTGAAAAAATGCTATTTTAGGGATTAAATAAATATTTTAGACAATTTATTGTTTAATGTTTAGAGTTTTTACGTTGTGTTTTATTTAATTTTGTATTTAATATGTATTTCTATCTGAGGATTATTAGTGCTAAAATAGACACATAGACCAACTAAATATGGTGTATGTTGCTTGAGGAAGCTAGACCGTTGCTCGAGAGCTACATGTTGGAGACCTCTTATTTATTGTTATAGTAATTCAGAACACTCTTATTGCAGTTGAAAGAGTATCTTGTTTCTACACAAAATAACCCACAAGCAATTGGCCTTACAAGTATCCTAAAGTAATGTACATTTTCACTAGATTCTAATGTTGTAAATTAACACTCGTTATTTGTGATCATTTGAAGCCACATACACTGAAACATAATATAAGCCCCTAAAACCATGTGGAAAGAAGCCACCCTAGGAACTTAGCCCAGGACCCCATAGGCCTCTTGGTGCACAGGTGTATCAGTAGATGCTGTCACTAATGACATCTGCTGCTGATGAATGTTATAATTATGTATTACCAGGCATGTGCAAGGTGTTTGTTGTCATATGGCTGCATCACCTACGTGAAAAGTTGGCACTTAGGGTTTATTGGCTCTATAATACAATTGCACGTAACTGAGTTTTGATTTCAATTTCATACATGTGGACTGACATGTTTAGAGACACATGCATTCAGAATCACAGTACAATATGTACAAGGAGAGGGAGGTCTTTCAACACAGCTGGCAGGGCTCCCCAAGATTTTGTGTTGCACCTATGACGCTGCAATATGACAGGAGCTACAGTATCTCGAGAACTGGTGAACAAGTTACCTAACTTTGATTTACAATGTAGAAAGCTGCAGATTGTTTTAATGTACTTACTTAAGTTCAGGGTCTTCTTTTTCTTCCTTACTAGGAAATGTTTTGACACCACTTTTTCTAGCACGTGGGCATCCTGACAAACTACAAATATAACACTGACAATTAGGATAACTACATTTGCAGATACCTTCAATATATCTCACGAAGAGCCTATTGTTACCTTCTGTGAGAAGCATAATTTCCAGTTATGTGACCTGAGCCATCACAGCCTGGAGTGGGGCACCTAAAATATATAAACAAGTCTTGCTTCAGAATGTTTCTATCACAAATTAAAACATCCCCCCAGGATAAGTACACTATGAACAGGGCCAAACTGGCAAGGAAAACCAGCCCTGGCAATATCTGAATACCAGCCCTATATTTTATAGTGTCATTTTTGGGCACACTACACGTTGGGCCTCAGCCCTAAAAAATTTTTTTAGAATAGGGACAAACCATAGATTTTAAAAGTATATTTGATAACACATTAGTCATAAACATTTGAAAACACATAGTTTCTGATATCACTGTGGCCTAAGACATCATGTAATGGATTGGGACCAGCCGAGAGTATCCCGGTATGGTTTGAATTTTGTGGGAAAAAATTAAACTCATCATCTTTCAAGATCATTTAAATAATTTACTGAAAACAAAGTTCTCTAAAACACAGTAGAAAATAAATAGAACAAATTAACTTAAAAATGAAAAGGGAGGTTTAGGTAGCGGGAGGTATGTGGGTGTGTGGGTGTGTATGGCGTTAAAATGGTTGCATGTATGTATGTGTGTACTGTGAGTGTGTGTCTGTATACGTATGGTGTTGTAATGGTCTCAGTATGTTTGTGTAAGTGTGGGTATGCATATATGTTTAAGTGTATGTTATAATAGTGTGTGCATGCATGTGTATAATGTAGGTGTAGAAGGGGCTGCATGTGTACAGTATAGTGTGTGGGTACTTAAATGTAAGTGTATGGTGTTAGAGTGGTTATGCGTGTATTTCTGCATGTACGTTTATGTAAGTGTGTGTGCATGTATGTGTAAGGTGTTAGAGTGAGCACATTTGTATGTATGTGTAAGTATATAGCTGCCCCTGACCATCATCATATCCCCAACATCATAATTCATTCCCACCACTATCATTATCTCTAATCACCCTACCATCTTCACCCCATATTATATAACAATCCTCCCCCTCCATCTTCATGCCCTCTAACATACATTTTCATCATCTCCATACCCACCTATCGTTTTTTCCTTGTCATATTCATACCCTTCCCTTAGGTCAGCCCCTTCATATTCATGTAAACATATTTCTCGCCTCACTCCCCATCCTCGGCTTCTAGTATAGCAGTTTGCATTGCATTCTCATATGGTCAGAGGAGATCTGTTCTTCAATTAGAACACATCTCTTTTGCGACTGCAGCTGCATTGGCTGCCGCAGCCACAAGTATAATTGGATGGCCAGCCTCCAGGTAGGCCATTTCGGCTCTGACTATGAGTTGCTAAACCCCTACACCTTATGCATGAATTCAACATTACAATGTAAGGCTATCAGCAGCTAATAACTAGCTATGGGTCCATAATGTGAGGACATCAGAAAGCAGGATAAGTGATACATTCGAACCCTGCACGTGCTGTTGTATGGAGGTGGGGCAACATAAACAATGATTAGAATAACCATATCGATACATGAGCAGCAGATATGGAACAGGAAATATCACCTTATATTATATCTAAGCCACTGGCATGCAAGTTTGAGATAAGACCTCTTGTCCTAGCATTTTCACTCCTTTGAGTTATATGTCTCCCTTTTTTCGTGTTTTTTTCTCCATTTTATGTAGTTAAATGTTTCTATTATATCCTCTCTATCTCTTTTCTCTTCCAAGCTAAACATGTTGAGATCACCTATTCCCAATATTTTTTATACTGAAAACCATTCACCATTTTAGTAGCCCTTCTGTAAGCTCTACCTATAAGTACATTTTATTTCTTTAAGACTTCTGTCAGGATAGTAGCATGGGGATTGTGCCGTATTTGTATACAGTGTATGTAACACTGTGGGAGTTGTGTCTAAAAAAATACTTTGGTGTACTGTTAACCCCTTAATGACAATGCATTGTTTTCAATGGGTTTAGGGACCACCCATTGTCCTTAAGGGGTTAAAAATGGCCTTATCATAGCAACCAAAACAATGGTCCAAGTTTTTAGTTACTATGTAATTCCTATGTGTGTATTAAGACTTACTTCAGCTCCTGAGAATTAGCAGCCATCAGGGACTTTAATGTCTTGTCGGCCAATGGACACCCTGAAACACTGCAACAATAACAGAAATTCCAGTTTAAATGCACAAAAACAAAATGTTCTCGGTATGAGTTTTAATTGCCAGATGCGTTGTTGCACCATGCATGTGAAAAATGAAGTAAAAACCATGACTTTGCAAATGCTTCTGGCTCTTAGTGGTTAAATTCAAAGTATGAAACAGGCTACCAATAGTTTACAACTAGTCTTAAACACAAGGCTGGAGCCAGTTACTTACTTCACAAATGTTATAATGTACAGGAAACTCGGGTTTGGAATAAAAACAACTTGCTAATCAAAAGTGAAACTACTTTTGAGAAGCAAATAAAGAGGAAGCATTAAAAGCTTAGCAACGGTATGTTTTCACTCTTAACATATCAAGTGCAACAAAAAAAAATCTAAAATTTTTTACCGTGTATAGGACTTATAATGTTTTCAAAAATAAACACCTAAAAATTAAATAAATTAAAACTAAAAAGAATGGCGGCTATTTTGTAATGTCTTATGTCCTAATTATACAAATTATGGTTGTATACCTCCGATGTGAAGCATAGTTTCCTGTCACGTGACCACTGCCATCACATCCTGGAGTGGGACAGCTGCGAAGTACAAAAAGGATAACTTGAGAGGAATATAGATGTGTCATACATTACACGTGATAGCTTTATGTAGCACCGCTCACCTTTTTCACAGCACTTTTGATCAATAGGTTTGGCATTGCTATCGGCCTTTCTCTTTCTGACAGGTAAATTAATGTATTATTTCAACTAGAAAATACCGCTAAACTTTAGAGAAATAGGACGTTTTTTTTAACCGAAACCCAAAATTTGTTTTATGGCGATTAGGATACACAACTTATATGTACGTTTTACGCACTCTAGCTCTGGCATATTATTTAAGGATAATAGTCAATAAAATGTTAGGACATTTGCTTTAAAATGACTGTGGTCGATACCTTTTACAACATTCCAAACAGAAGTATCTCGTATTGTATGTGGGATTCATTTCCCGAATCAAACATCATCTCAGGGCATTTCAGAACTCAGCAGGCTCTAATATTTAATATTAGTAATATTTCATATTATGTAATATTAGCGTAAGCGTAATTTGTATGAATTGAAGACCTGTTCTTTTTCTAAAGTAAAATAAAATCATAATAGTACTTTGGTTTTTAGTTTTTAGAAAGCTAAAGACGTGCATTATGTTTACAGATATTGTGATTCAGTAAAAATACAATATTTCTAGATTAACAATGAGTTTTTAGGGGATGAAGTTCATTATTTTTCGGGAAAATATTAAAATCAAATTAAGAAAAAATTACTACACTGTGTTTTAGAAATTCAGCTATTTGTAAATATTTTATTTTTATAACTATGCATTTATATATACATAATATACAAAATAATTATAGTTATATATAATATACAGGTGGATTTACAAGCCCCTTTCAGTATATTTTGCTTTGAATTGGCATGCCGTGAATTGACCACTTGATGGCACCATTCGCATCAACAAGAATTATAATCCTGTAATATTTGAAGCTGGAAAAGACTGTTACTTTTTTCAATTCACACATCATGCTTCGATATGTATTTGTGATACATGGAAATAATAAAAGTACTAACTTTTATTTCTAGGACGGAATATTTGTACGTATATAGACCTAAAACATTTTAGTAGATATATTTTGAGCAAGCAATGAAGCAAAACAAAATAGTTGCTATTACAAGCATAAATAAAAACTGACCCAATCATATAAAATAATTAAGTAATAAAAAATGACCCACATACAGTATTGATTAAGCAAGTGTTTCTGTTGCAACATAACTTGTGGAAACAGATGCATCACCCTATGTTACACACAATTTTGTATATGTTTGGTTTAAATATAAAAAGGCGAATACATATACATGTTAATAAACTTACGTGATTAGTTCTTTTTTCATGTCTCTTGCATGAAACTTGGCTTTAGGGCTTGGCATTGGGACATCTCCTGGATATTTTTCTTCTGTGTTCTCTGAACAACTGCCATATTCAAGCTGAAAAAGAAAGTTATATTAGCTGTAATTCCATTTTTTATGAAATCATTATTTACTCATTTCGATTTGTAGCAGAACAGACACCTAACCAGTGTGTGCATGACATGTCAGGGCAATACCATGTGGGTGTCTTTCAGTCTCTTGTGTAGTTTGTTCCCTTATTATTATTTTTCCTTGGGACAGTGATCCTTTGAGAGCCACTATAAATATATACACTATATGGACAAAAATTTTGGGGCACACCTCTTTATTATTGACTTAAGGTGTTTCAATCTGACCCAGTGGCACAGGTGTATAAAATCAAGCAGCTAGCCATGCAGGCTGCATTTACAAACATTTGTGGAAAGAATGGGTCATTCTGAAGAACTCAGTGAATTGAAGTGTGGTACTGTGATAGGACGCCACCTTTGCAATAGGTCAGTTTGTGAAATTTCAACTGTAAATGGTGTTATTGGAAAGTGAAAGTATCTTGGAACAGCAGCAACTCACAGAGCAGAGTCACCTAGTGCTGAGGTGCATGGTGTGTAAAAGTTGCCAACACTCTGCTGATTCCATAGCTGAAGAGTTCCAAACTTCCACTGGCATTATCATCAGCACAAAAACTGTGCGGCGGGAGCTTCATAGAATGGGTTTCCATGGCCAAGCAGCTGAATGCAAGCCTCACATCACCCAGTACAATGCCAAGCATTGCATCGAGTGGTGTAAAGCACGCCGTCTCTGGACTCTAGAGCAGTATAAGCATGTTCTGTGGAGAGTCTGGGTTTGTCGGATGCCAGGAGAACGTTACCTGCCTGACTACATTGTGCTGTTAAGTTTGGCGGAGGAGGGATAATGGTGTGGGCTTCTTTTTTCCAGGGGTTGGGCTAGGCCCTTAAGTTCCTTTTAGCATATCAAGACACTTTTGACAATGCTATGCTTCCAACTTTGTGGGAACAGTTTGGGGAAGGCCCTCTTCAATTCCAGCATGACGGTGTCCCAGTTCACAAAGCAAGGTCCATAAAGACGTGGTTGGATGGGTTTGGTTTGGATGAACTTGATTGGCCTGCACAGAGCCCACAGAAACACTCTAAAATCTTGTGAAAAAGATTGTTATATCTGCAAAGATACAACAATGTTAATGTCTATGTATTTAGAATGCAACGTCATAAAAGTCCCTGTTGATGTAATGGTCAATACTTTTGTCCATATAGTGTGTGTACTAAAATACCTTCACAGCTGACATTGTGTCTAAAACTTCTCATATTATAAGGTTGTGTGTTTGTATGGCTTAAGGATCATCATGTGTGTAATGTTCCAAGAAGGGCTATGCCCGAAAAGCTTAGTTTTTACAGACATCTCTGTAGGACTATACGAAAGTTGTTGTTAACATTGTTGTTAACAATGTTCATAAACAAAACACATGCCGTTTGCATGCACAAACTATCTAAAAAACATGTTTCCTTCAGAAGGTGTGAAATGTGACTAAGTTCCATATTTCATAGGAGGGACCTTCGATATATATATATATATATATATATATATATATATATAACTACTGCACATAGGGGAGGGGTGAAGATTAGACCTTGGTAGATGTTGGTAGATACCTCTGGAACCTACTTTCACCGAACCTTCAGCATTCGCTATCCATCTCAACATTCAAGAAAAATCTAAAAACCCACTTCAGAAAAACATACCATCTTAGTTGCTAGAATAATCCTGTCACTGATACAACCACCACACTACCTCTCACCTTTCTCTGTTTCTTATGTTTGTCCTCACCTCATTCCCTCAAGATTGTAAGCTCGCGAGCAGGGCCATCTCACCTAATGTATCGGTTTGTCTTAGTCTATCCATTCTAGTCTTGTCATACCCCTTGCATGTATGTATTGTAAGAAGTGCTGCATAAATTGTTGGAGCAATATAAATAAACCATAATAACAATAATAAAGATTTGACATAGCATAGGAGTGGACAGGACATGGGTGGGGAGTGGGTAGAGCTGATGACCACTCTTTCCCACCCACTGCCTTGGAGGCTTATTATTAAAATATAATTCCCAGAGTCTCTGGGCTCCAAACTGGAGCGTTCCAGGTATGTAAAGCTCAATTATACTGTACCATCAGCAGTATATTGCAGCTGCTGATGATATAAACAGTGGAAAAAACCTATATTTATTATTCTCTACTGTTATTTTGGAAAATGCTGTTTACAATATTAATGTTTATGTGGTATATATATAATTATCATAGCATTAGAAGGTAAATTAATTCCAAACCTATGAATAAGACCAGATGTGCTAACCAGTATGCAAAATACACAAAAAGGAAAGGCTTTAAATATATGTTTGACCATGAGCAAAACAGACTGTCATAATTTCTATAAAAAAAAGCAATCTCAGAGCAGGCAGGTCTGTTGTAAATTGATTAAATGTAAAACTTAATTACAAACATCTGCCCCCCAACCCCATGATTATCCCTGTTCATAGTGCTCGGGCAACAATGTCTTGCTTGAACTAAAAGTTACCCTTCCACCTACTCTAATTATTCACCTTATATTACCGACCTTCAGACATAATAAATTGAGGTTTTTTTACTTTCATTAAAAAATATTTTGACCCATTTAGAAGGAATTCTGTAGTTGGACCTGCATTCATCATGGTTAGTAATTGAAACTGGGCCTGTTGGTAGGCCCTGAGAAATGTTTAGCATATATACCTTAAAGATTATTAGAAAATGGTATCTATACTTTTAGCATTTATTTGTTGTTTTTATTGACCAAACTACCAACAGTGTCACTATATAAGACCAAATGAAATTTATTTTATAGCATTCTCGAAGATTTTCTTAACCTTGTATCCATGAACAACGTGATTTTATTTTACATTTAGAATTTGGGCTCCTTGTTTTTCATAATCATATATCTGTCATACATATTTTCCTGTATGTTCATATGTAGATTTAAGGGTCAGTGGATAATGATATCATTCAGGACTAATTTAAAGGTTCATGGCATCTTCCGTAAAGTGATTTTGGTCGGTCTGTAGGCTGACACTGAAGAATGATGACAGGGAATTACAGTGGCATTTCAAGTGCCACAGACAATGGCAAAAGGTAAATCCAAAATTTAGTAGGAATATGACTTCCAAGGACAATCCTATCATATATAAGATTTGGTTAATTTTCCTTTAGGGGTATATATATATATACACATACTGTATATATATATATAATTATATATATATATATGTTTTTATATATATATATATATATATATATACACTCTGTATATATTTCCCAGGTGTCTCGTAAAAAGACAAGGGTAACAATAATTGAATAAAGGGCCTAGATGGTATTTTCAAATTTCTAGTGAACACAAGGTAAAACAAAGTCAGTTCTTTATAGCTTTGTTGCAGAGACTTAAAAACAAGCCTTTATCTCTAAGCTGACCTTTCTGGTAATTTATCAATAAAAAGGTAAAGTTGGCCATCTGTTGTTTTGTACGTTGCGTAGGTGCTATTTTAATGGTAGAAAATAAAATAAATTGAAACAAAGGTATGGAACATAAATAGCATCTGAACTTTAAAACATTTACCAAATGTTCCTTTGGGGATGTTGGTGTTTTGCATTTTTTTCCATCATATGAGAAAACATTTAAATCTAAGCTCAATTGGAATTCTTGATTTAGATTAATTTATGCAGCTGTTCTGGGAATGCAATCTCTATACAAATATTGTTGGTTTGTAGTTTTATACTTTTTAACCTATTTTTCAAATATAACCACACAAAAAAATTAAAAAAAGTTAAATAAGCATAAATACAGGAATTCTCACAATTTAGTGTAGTTACGAACAAATCTATGAAGTTGACATATTCAACTCTACTTGAATACAGTTGGTTTGGCTGAGCCATATGTCTAATTTGGGACATGTAGCAACCCTCCAGTTTAAAATTACCCTACACAACCAATAGTATTTTACAGGAGCATTTCAAAACTTATCCATGTGGCAGTTTCCTCCACAAATATTTGCCAAATTGTGTTTCTTTAAATTTAAATGCCTTTCTATAGCATATCTATAGCATATACTATTTGTGCATGGTAATTTGGGCCAAATAGAAGGCAACCATTTTGTACCATAAACTCTTGTCTGCTTTTTTCCAAATAGTGCCACAGGCCAAGACATTATACCAGTATAGAAGCAGTTGTCCAGCCATAGGTAATAGTCCCTTCGGTACCAGGTCCCGCTTTGCGCTCAGTATGATGCTTTGTTACCTGCCTGATAAGTGTTTTTAATAACTGTAATATGCTCATTATAGTCAAGGGGACTCTACAAATAGGGGGATTTTAGGGACGGCTACTTTTAGAGAGTGGGAGGAGGGCAACAGTGTTTCAGGTGGTGACACATTAAGTGTCAGATATTGACTGATATTATCTGATACTGTTGCGGTGACATCACCAGAAGTGGTTAGGGTGGCATCATCAGAGCACTGTTGCTTACTGGAATTAGATGCCATGATAGTATATGCTCCTTCTGCACAGGAGCGTTTTTTTTGTTT
The DNA here is from genome assembly GCA_009364415.1 of Spea multiplicata. NCBI lineage: Eukaryota > Metazoa > Chordata > Amphibia > Anura > Pelobatidae > Spea > Spea multiplicata. The sequence continues at coordinate 3,258 of VKOC01015466.1, read as the reverse complement.
TTTTTTATCAAACTTTTATATCCGCAATGAGCCAAAATAGCCAATAGAATGTTCTTCAAATAACATTTTCTTAATATCTAATGCTGTATTATGTAGTTGGATGTATGGGTTACTGATGTATATGTATGCTTTTTTTTTCTAATTGTAACACTATTACATAGGTTTTTTATGTACTTAACTGTAAAATATAGGGTTTAATAAAATTAACAGACTTTCTTTTAACCCTTTCAGCTCCGGGACGTACCTGGTACTTCCTGGTTACTGGTCCCCGGTAGACCGGGACGTACCAGGTACGTCGGAGCCGAAAAGCGGTCCCGCGTCGCACTTGACGCCGGGATCGCGAAGGGCTGGCTGCTACTGACTGCTGGGCGACCCCAGCGATCGTGCAGCAGCCAGTCGGCGTCACTTTCATGCACGTGATCGCTGTAAAAGCGAATCACGTGCATGCTTTTGAATATTGACAGATACAATGTTTGTAAACATTGTATCTGCCTATATTACCCTGTCTCCCTCCTCCTCACTCGTGGTTGTGAGTTGGAGAGAGACAGAGCACGTTGTGGAGAGAGTCCTGAGCGATTTTATTAAAAAAAATAAAAAAATTATTTTTATATCATTTTTTCACTGGTGATCAGTGTTCTGATCAGCAGCATTTGACCCTAAGGGGTTAATTCTTTTTTTTTTTCTTAAAATTGTGGGTGGGTGGCTGTGGGTGGGTTAGTTAGTGGGGTGATTATTGGGGTATCAGTTAGTGGGGAATTGATTAGGTAGGGATTAGGGTTAGGGTCTAGGGTTAGGTAGGGCAAAAAAAAAATATGGATAGGTTTTATACGGTGGAAAAGGCATATACAATGTTGGCCTCAGACACTGACACTGCGTCAGACTCTGCAACTGACACTGCGTCAGATTTTGATGTGGGCCAGTTTAGCAGCAGCTCTGATTGTTACCTCCTCCGTTGTCCCGCGGGTAGGGGAGCTGAGACGCAGCCCGCGCGTCCAGCTCCCTGCTCGTTCCGTCGGCAGGAGCCGCCGCCAGGTCCGTTCGGCGGATAGTCGCGCGTCCCCGCAGAGCATGCGCGAACGGTTAACTCATAAATATTCATTCATCTTTTTTCCTCCTCCCCCTAATTAGGTGGGTAGGAGGATCCTGTGATTGAGAGGGATATTTAAACCCTCAGTAGGCACTTCACCTTTGCCTGTGATAGTGCCTAATAGCCTTCACTAGCGTTCCTGTATTGCCTATTTATTTATTGGTTCTGACTCAGGCTAGTTTTCGACTTCTGCTGTTTGCTGCTTGCCCTGACCTCTGCTCGTGACCCCGACTACTCTTCTGCCTGACCCCTGAATTTATTATTTTTGTTTATTATTTTGTTCCTGATTTTTGTACTACGCTACGCTCCTGTGACCGTTATACACTTCGGTGTTCCGTTGCTGGGCTCTCCATCTCCGCCAGGTGGCGCCTTCCCAAGTTCTGCAGCGTGGATCCTCTTCTGTATTGCTGACGTGACACTGATGATGCTGCACCCCCAGTTAAAAGGAGCCGTGTTGCTTCTACTCCTCCTGATCCCTCTGATGAGTGGATCCCTGCAGCTGGCACTTTTCCAGATGTTCCCCCCTTCACTGCCAATTCCGGCATTCATCCGGATGTCGCAGAATATACCCCATGCCAGTTTATGGAGCTGTTCATGGGCAATGAGTTTTGGGAGGCATTAGTTTACCAGACTAACTTGTACGCTGCCCAGGAATGTAGAAATAAAGCAAATAAGCAAAAGGCATGGACTCCCACTGATGTGTGCGAGTTAAAAACATTCTGGGCACTCACCATGATAATGGGGATAATAAAAAAGCCCACTTTTAAGTCGTACTGGAGCACAGACCCCATTATTTCAACCCCAATTTTTTCCAACACCATGAAAAGGGGAAGGTATGCACTCCTCCTCCGCTTTTTACATTTCAATGACAATACCCAGTGCATTCCCAAACATGACCCCACATATGACAGGCTTTTTAAAATTCGCCCCCTTATTTCTCACTTCCAAACTAAATTTGCTGCCGTTTATACCCCCAAGCGAGAAATTAGTATTGATGAGTCCCTAATGAAATTTAAAGGCCGGTTAGGGTTCAAGCAATACATTCCCTCTAAACGCTCCCGGTATGGGGTAAAATTTTATAAATTATGTGAGAGCAGTAGTGGCTACACATATTCCTTCCGGGTTTATGAGGGGAAAGATGCCAAGCTTGACCCACCAGGTTGCCCAGACCATCTGGGCGTAAGTGAAAAAATTGTCTGGGACCTTGTTTGCCCTTTACTGAACAAAGGGTACCACTTGTACATGGACAACTATTATACAAGTGTCCCTTTGTTCAGGTTGTTGTTTTGCATGGACATCTTGGCCTGTGGCACCATAAGGCAGAGCAGAATAGGGGTCCCAAAACAGATTAGGGAAACCAAACTAAAATATGGGGCATCCTTAGCTTTACGCCAACAAGAACTTTTGGCTGTAAAATATAGGGACAAGAAGGATGTGTGCATGTTAAGCACGATTCATGACGATGCCACTGTTCCTGTTCCTGTCCGGGGCAAAACTCAGTTCCAAAGAAAGCCTACCTGCATCAAGGCCTACAATAGGCATATGGGGGGAGTGGATTTGGCCGATCAATTATTGCAGCCGTACCTCATAATGAGAAAAACCAATACGTGGTATAAAAAGGTAGCCATTTATATAATGCAGATTGCAACTCATAATGCATTCTTACTTTTTAAAAAAATACACCCTGCCAAAAAAAACACATTTTTATCCTTCCAGTTTTTGTTACTCAAGGAAATCTTGGCTCCAGCAGAACAAGGCCGTTCAGCATCTCTCGTAATTCAGGAAGAACATTTCCCCTTCAAATTTCCTCCTACCTCAAAAAAATCAAAAACACAAAAACGGTGCAGGGTGTGTTATGCCAAAGGGCACAGGAAGTCACCAGAATTAGGAATCTGCACTCACTCCCCACAGGAACTCAGGTGCTTAGCTGTGCCAGGAAGGGCCAGCTCCCCAGTAAATCAAAAAATAGAAAAAGGCTCCAGGCACGCAGGGGTTCCTTCAGACAGATTTAATGTAGGAAACAGATAACAACGTATCGACCTCACAATGAGGTCTTTATCAAGTTGATAAAGACCTCATTGTGAGGTCGAAACGTTGTTATCTGTTTCCTACATTAAATCTGTCTGAAGGAACCCCTGCGTGCCTGGAGCCTTTTTCTATTTTTTGATTTA
>VKOC01015461.1:0-30159 GCA_009364415.1 Spea multiplicata | reverse complement strand
TATATACTGTGAGTAATGCGCTATTATATGCATTATACAGTGTGTTTTATTATATATTATATACTGAGAGTAATGCGCTATTATATGCATTATACAGGGTGTTTTATTTATTATATATTATATACTGAGAGTAATGCACTATTATATGCATTATACAGGGTGTTTTATTTATTATATATTATTTTATACTGGGAGTAATGTGTTTTTATATGCATTATACGGGGTGTTTGAATTATTATATATTATATACTGAGAGTACTGCGCTATTATATGCATTATACAGGGTGTTTTATTTATTATATTATTATATACTGATGGTACTGCGCTATTATATGCATTATACGGGGTGTTTTATTTATTATATATTACTTTGTACTGCGGGTAACGCGCTATTATAAGCATTAAACAGGGTGTTTTATTTATTATATACTATTATATACTCAAAGTATTCTGCAATATACAATATGGCAGGGTATTATAGTTATTTATTATATATGATGATATACTGAGTATTCTATAGTCTATACATTATGCTGGGTATTATAGTTATTATATATTACTATATGGTGAGCGTATTCTGCTGTATGCATTATCCAGGGTGTTTGGCAGCCGACACAGAAAGAAAGTTCATAAAATAAACAAATATTTATTGTAGTTTTTGCAGAAATAAAAGTCAGTGACACAGAACGACCAGAATGATAATTTGTATTTTAAATGCAAGTCGATGTTCGTAACTTTGTTAGAAAAGTGTTTCTGTAATAACACCCCCCTCTCATTAACAATGCTGCAGATCTTTTTGTGTTGAGAACTATGGAGTCTCTTCGTAAGCGGTCTTGGGAGGTCACAACAATCACTCCTCATTTCACCCTAAATGGTGTTTTACCCGGTTAATAGTTGAGTCGGTTCATGGATACTTTTGTAGAGTTAGTAGAGGACGATTTCATTTCATTGGCCGGGAACATTACTAGCACACTCAGGAACCTCAGTAACGAGGAGCTGAGGGCTGTCGAGGGGTTAAGGTGTAACACGGATTTGGTAACACGGGATGCGGATAAGAAGGGAGCCGTGCTGGTTATCAGCAGACAAAATGACATTAAGGAGGCCTTGAGGCAACTTCCAGATCCCTCAATATATAAGAAGCTCTCGTTTAACCCACTAAAGTCTCTTTCAGTTATTCTGGATTTAGGGGGTTAATATGGAGAGCGTAATATTAATGAGGTTTCGTTCATTTACAGCGAGAATCCTGCGCAGCCGATTCTTCGGTTTTTCTTCCTAAGCTCCGCAAGTCTCTGAAAGACCCCCCGGCCGGCCACTAGTTTTTGGGGTTGGTGGGCTGGGGGACCTTTATCTTTAACCCTTAGTTGTGTTCCAAATAGGGTGTATCAGGGACACAAAGCGAGTCCGTTGGTGTGAGGGGTTCACACGGTTTTCCCTTCATGTCGTCTCTTTGTACTCTCATATCCCACATAAAGAGAGACTTGAAGCTCTTCGCTGGGGCCCTTATAAGACTCAGCGATTTATAAGGATTCAGCAAGTGATTTTTTTTTGGTTGTAGATATTGAATTTTTGGTAACTCATAATTATTTTCTTTCTGAGGGGGATATTTACAGTCTCTCTACGGCAGTGGGGGTGCGGTTTGCGCCCTCGTATGCTAATCTCTATTTAACTTATTGGCGAGGTTGTTTCATATTCCAGGAACAGAACCCTTTTAAGCCGTATATCGTTTATTTTGGATGATATTTAATGACCTGTCGAGAATGTAATCTCCAGCATGTGGAACGCTCCACCCGGCAATTAGATTCACGGATTTTGGAAGCAATTACTAGTATTGGGGGTAAGGCTGTTACTCCCTCCCTGGTGGACATTTTTTTCACTGCAATGGGGGTGATTTGTGTTATTTTTCCTTCTTTGGTATTGCGAGAATTTGCTGATAATTAAGGGGAGGCAGCATTACAGAACGTGGGAATCAGCATGACTTATATAGGATTTTTCATTTATCTACTCCCGTGCACCCTAGGGGTTAACTCAGTGCATGATGTGTCTGACTAATATAATATTTATTTCGATACATGTTTCTTCTTGTCTTCTCTGGTCTATATTAATATTTAATGTATATCATGTTAGATATTTACCAGCTTTATTAAGATTTTTTATTTGGGTGTATAATGATATATTTATATTCACTGAGTAAGTTTAATCTTGTTGGTACAAACTGATATATTGTGGCAAGTTTTGCTTACGTTTCCACTTAATTGGAGCAGGTACTCAGGCTGGATGTGAATTATGTTTTGAAATTCTGCCTTTTGGTAACATTTTGTTTTATTTCCGTCCCATACTCTAATTTAATTAATTGATTTGGTAATCGTGTTCTTAATTGGTCTTAATTTAGTATTTCTATTAATTACATTCATGTAGCTAGGTAGGCTGCTAATGATTAATCACACTTAGTACAAAACACATCTCACATTTAGCCTTCTTTCCTGCATTCTGGCTATTCTCTATTAATTTTTTTTTATTAATTTTATTACAATATTTTATGGAGCCTATAGCGTTACAGCACCCAGAGGGAGGGTATTATTGATTGTCCATTTTTGGGGTGAGTGTTGGAGCAGACGTTTTTGTGATTCATGTATTACCGTATGTAGGGTATTATATATAATATACTGAGAGTGGTCCACTAAATTTATTATGTTGGCTATTATATATAATATCCACCATAATATATATAACACAATACTCAGTATATAATAAATATAATACTTTGCATACTAGATATAGCATAATATTCTCCGTATGTAACAGTATATAAAATGTAATACACAGCATAACACATATCGTGCAATACTCTCAGTAAATAATAATAATATTCTCTGCATAATTCATATAGCGGAATACTCTGAGTATGTAATATAGATATAATACCATACATAATACATGTAGTGCAATACTATACAATATATAATATCAAGCATAAAATAAATCGAGCAATACTTTCAGTATATAATACATATAATACTCTGCATAATGCATATAGCAGAATCCTCTAAGTACGTAATAAAATACATAGTAAACATAATAGCCAGCTTGATACATATAGCACAATACCCTCAGTATGTAATGTAATAACCAGCCCCAACACCCCCCTGCTGCCTGATCGGTCCATGAAAGCAGCAGTGCAGCGTTAACCCCTTCAATGCCACAATTGTGTATGACACATTCGTGGCATTGCAGGGGTTAACATTTGTCCCCACAAGCTTGTGGGGACTAAATATCAGTCAATGCTGTGCTCCAATGGAACATCAGCATTGAAAGAGTTAAAAAATAAAATAAACAAACAAACAAGCTCTGACCTGAAAGTCCAGGGTGCTTCCAGGTCAAACGCTGTGAGTTTAGTAAGTGGGCTGATGATGATCGGATCCCTCCTGACCAACTGTTAGTTTAAAAAAATCCTGGCTCCTAACTTCTTTAGCTGGCGCCGAGATTCACAACAAATTTTTTTGTTGGATATTTATTAAACATTTTAAAATATACTTAAATGTATTAGATCCCAAATATATATTATTGTATACTCAGTAATTCCCCTGTGTGTATTATGATAGGTATTATGTTTATTTGATATACCGTATATTATTTATTTGGCTATATGTATTATGTTTATAATACAGCAATATGTATAGTGAGTTTATTCTGCTCTATGTATTAAACAGGGTAATATATTTAACTTTATACTGATAGGATTCTGTTATCTGTAATATATAGGGTATTGTGTTTCTTGTATTTTATTCTAAATGAAAGTATTACGCTATGTGTACTATGCTTTGTATTATGGGTATTATATAAATCATAAATATTGTCATAGTCTGTAAATGTGTATGTATGTGTAATATGGCCGAAAACATTACTAGGACACCCGAGAACCTCAGTAAGAAGGAGCTGAAGGCTGTTGAGGGGTTAAGGAATAACATGGGATGCGGATAAGAAGGGAGCTGGTTATGAGCAGACAAAATGACATTAAGGAGGCCTTGAGGCAACTTCCAGATCCCCCAATATATAAGAAGCTCTCTTTACGGACTTTCAGTTATACTGGATTTAGGGGGGTAATCTGCAGAGCGTAATATTAATGAGGGTCCGTCCGTTTACAGCGAGAATCCTGCGCAGCCAATTCTTAGGTTTTTCTTCCTAAGCTCGGCAAGTCTCTGAAAGAACCCCCAGCCGGCTAGTCATTTCTGGGGTTGGTGGGCTGGGGGGACCTTTATCTTTAACCCTTAGTTGTTTGCCAAATAAATATAATAAATATAATAAACTGATATATTAATAAAACTGGGTATTCTGCTATATGTGTTATTCAGGGTATTATATATATTACATATTTTATTTTATAGTGAGAGTATTAAGCCACATGTATTAGCTTTATTACATATTTTATTACATACTGAGAGTATTCTGCTGTATGTCGAGTATTAGTATGTATACTGATAATATTGATTATATGCTGGATGTCATTTTTATTAGATAATTTTTATACTGAAACTATTACGCTATATGTATTATTCAGGGTAATGTATACATATTATATACTGAGAATATTTCACTAGAAATATCATATATAATTATTGAATTATATATATATAATATATATGTAGGGTAGTTTAATTACCGGTATATATTTTTTTTATACTCAGAGTATTTCTCTCTAAATATTTTATGCTGGATATCGTATACCGTATACTGAGAGTATTTTGCTATATGTATTATAGAGGGTATTATATTTATTATTGTATACTGACAGTATTCCGGTATATTGACTTCACTGGATATTTTATGAAAAGTAGCCCGTTTGATGTATTATTTGAGGTATTATTTTCGTTACAAACTGAGAATATTGCACTACGTGTTTTATCCAGGTAATATTATATACACAGAGTATTGCACTATATGTATTATGCTGGGTATTATAATCATTATATATATACTATACACAGGAAATATTGCACTATATGTATTCTGCTGGGTATTATATATAATATATACTGAGAATATTACCCTAGATATATTATTTTCATTATATACTGAAAGTATTCCATTCTATGTTTTATGCTGGGAATTGTATCTAAGAGTATTGCATTATATATATTATGCTGGGTATTATTTGTATTATATATTTCATTATAGACCAGTTTTGTATCTATTATGTCTATGTAGTTTTATATTATATTATATCTGTCTATTATATATAAAATATACCGTACTATGTATTATATCATATATATATTATTATATACTGAGTACTGTGTTATATGTATCATGCTAGCTGTTTGTTATATACTTTTTTATACTGTCAAAATGTATACCTATATGTATTATACCGGGTATTATATATATTGTTATATACCATATTATGATGTGAATTGTATGTTTATCTAATAAATATAATACCAAAACAGTATATAATAGTTATTATTATAATATAATATATATATATAATATATATATATATATATTTTTTTTTTAAGGTACTGAAATTATTGTTTTATAGTTATTATACATTGTTATATATATACACACAGTATATTATTATAATTATTATTATCATAGTAAGAGTATTCAGCTGTATATAATATGCAGGGTATTTTATTTTTTATACACTGAGATTGTTCTTCTACATGTAGTACAGAGAAGTAGTAGTGTGCTAGATATTATATTTATTATATACAAACATGTTCTGCTGGATATTACATTTGTTATGTATAATATTTATTAGTTACTATTTAGTATTCTGCTGTATGTTTTCTGCTGTGTATTCTATATTTATGATATACTGAGAACATTGTGCTATACTGTATGTATTATGCTCTGTTTTATATATTAGAAAACAGTATATCAACTTATGTATTATGCAAGGTATTATAATTATGTATTTGTATACTCTATATGTATTATGTTGGGTATTATATTTATAATATATTTCCATATTTGCTCGAAATGCTCTGAAAAATACCCATGTCTTATATTCGAGGTCGTCATGAGCATAGACAACCTCCGCTGCTGCCGGCATTTCTGCCGGGGCTTCTATGACGGAGTGCCATGACGCTTTACGCGCATCTCGCAGACGTTCACCGGCTGCCCCCACTAGACACCAGGGAGTCTGGTGCACTGGGGACAAGTCTCGGGATGCATTGGTTAGTCTGGGGGGGCAGAGTTACATATAGGGGCTATAATGCATTTTTGGGGGGCAAATGGGGGGTTTAAGGCTTGTCTGTGAGGCAGAGTGGCATATAGGAGGTATAAGGCATATCTGGAGGGCAGCGTGGCAATCCTAGGGGCAGATGTGCATAACTGGGAGGGAGGTTGGCAAATAAAAGGAAATAAAAACAAAAAATAATTGTTCTCAATCATAATTTGTATTAAATCTGAAAGAATAGTTTACATTAACTAGTAAAACTTTTTTCCTATAGGGTAGTCTTATATTCAGGCTTTTTCTTTTTTTCCTAAATTAATATTCAAATTTTGCAGGGTTGTCTTATAAGCAGGGTCGAGTAAATATGGTATATGCTGAGAGTATTGCATATTATGTATTTTATTATACTGGGACTATGTCCATTATATATATATATATATATATAATATATATATATATATATATATATATATAATATATATATAGTATGGCTTGTATTTTTTGATATATATTAGACATGTGCAAATAGGCCAAAATTTTGGAGACATTTTTCGGTTCGTTTTTGGCCCATTGGTTTTTGGAACAGGAATTACGTTCCCTGCTGCATTCCAGTTCAAAAAGATAATCGGGGGGCGGGGGGTTTGGCATTTTTATTCAGAGATTTTTTTGCCCTGTGCCCAAATTCACTCTCATTCACACTCTCATTCTTGTTCACTCTTTGACACTCTTTAACCCCTTCCGGACCGCCGATTACATACTGCGTCTTCACTTGAAGACCGCAGTATGTTTTTAAATATTTAAATTCCGTGATCGTGATTCGCTGAAAAGCGATCACGTGCACGGAATTGAGGGGGGGTGGCTGCTACTGATCGCTGGGAACACCCAGCGGTCAGTAGCAGCCGCCCCTCGCGATCCCAGCGTTCAAAGCGACGCTGGATCGCGTAAAGGCTGTGACGTACCTGGTACGCCCCGGTCTGCCGGTGACCCGTGACTCGGAAGTACCAGGTACGTCCCGGTCTTGAAAGGGTTAAATGTTTCCTTACATTTTCTCCCAACCACTTCAGCTTCTGCTTCCACTTCCACATCTTCTTGCTGCACATTTTCAATCTTTTATATTCTCTCATTCGTCTTCTCTTTTATATACTGAGACTTTTGCACTATATATATATTATGTGGGGTGTTTTATATATATATATATTGAAAGCATACTATATGTTTTATGTAGGATATTATGTTATTTATTTTATTATATATTAAGAATATTCCACTATATGTAATATAGAGGGTATTATTTATAATGTAATTTATTTGGTCAACTTGATACCTTTATTGGCTGACAGATAAAGGATTACAAGCTTTTGAGATGCTCTAGGTCTCTTCTCAAGCATATTATGTAATTTATTGTGTACTGAGAGTTTTCTGCTATATGTATTATGCAGGGCATTCTATTCATTATGTGTTTTATTATATACTAAAAGTATTGTGGGATATGTATTATGCTGCGTGTTATATTTATTATATTCTGACAGCATTCCCCTATATGTATAATACATAGTATTATGTTTAATGTATACTGAGTGTATTTCACTATATGTATCATGCTGGGTATTATATAAATTATTATATACTGAGACTTTTTCTTCTATATTTATTATGCAGGGTTTTAGACCGTATTGGCCTGATTATAGGCCACACCCTTATAGTTCGGTGCTATTTTAAATTAAAAATGCAAAGAAAAAATACACATGAAGTAGTAAAACAGTTTTTTACCTAATGAACAGGTATACATGTATCAGATACTGAGCGTATTCACCTATACTGTATGTATTATACCAGGTATTTTTTATATATTGATAGAATTTCTCTATATGTATTATGCATGGTATATTTATTATAGAATTTATTATATAATCAAAGTGTATTATGTTGGGTATTATGTGTTTTATTATATAATGAGAGTATTTTGCTATATGTATTATATTTGGTACTATGTTTAATATGTATTTTATTATTTACTGGGAATATTCCACAATCTGTGTATTATGGAAGGCATTGTATTTATTATAAAATGAGAGTATTCCATTATATGTATTGTTTTATACAGTGAGAGTATTCTGCTATATGTATAATGCAGGGTATTATATATGTTATACCGGTATATTGATAGTATTCTGCTATATCTATTATGAAGTTTATTTTATTTATTATATATTGAGATTATTCTGTTATATGTATTATGCTGGGAATTCTACAAATATATATACAGATTATTGCATTATATGTATTATGCTTAGTATTTTATTATATAATGTGACAATTCTGCAATGTGTATTATGCTTGGTTTTACATTTTATTATGTATTTTATGATATATTAACGTTTTACGCAGGGTATTATTTTCATTATTTACAGAGAGTATTGTGCTACATGTATTATCCTGGGAATTATATCATTATATACGGAGAGTATTCCACTATATGTATTATGTTGGGAATTTATGTATACTGAGTGTATTCTGCTATATGTATTATGAAGGGTATTATATTTTTTATATACTCAGAGTATAGCACTATATATATTATGCTGGGTATTTTATTTATTATGTATTTAGCTATATGTATTATGGCAGGTATAAATATTATTATATACTGAGAGTATTCCACTATATGTGTATTATGCCAAGTATTATGTTATTTATAAATATTATTATATACTGAAAGTACCCTGCTATACTGTGTGTAATATATTCTTATATACTGAGAGGTTTTCAGCTATATGTATTATGCTGGCAATTGTATGCTGTATTCTGTCACAGATATTATGCAGGGTACACTTAAGTATTTTATTACATATTGACTGTATTTTTTTATACACTTATTATATCCTGAGAGCATTCTACTGCATATGTTATGTAGTGCATTATATTTATGTATTTTATTATATACTGAGGATATTCTGCTCTATGTATTATGTAAGGTATTATAGACAATACTCAGTTATATGTAATCTACAGGGTATTTATTATGTATTTTTTATTAAATACTCATATGGTATATTATGTATATTATTGTCTAGTGAGAGCATTGCGCTATATGCATTATGTTGAGTTTTATATACTGTATATAACCTGAGAGTAATAATTTATATGTAATATTGCTAGTATATATCTATATGTATTATATTTCTTATATATTTGATTCTATACTGAGAGTATTCCGCTGTATGTACTATGCAGGGTATTATATTTCTTATATATTTGATTCTATACTGAGAGTATTCCGCTGTATGTATTATGCAGGGTATTATATTTCTTATATATTTGATTCTATACTGAGAGTATTCCGCTGTATGTACTATGCAGGGTATTATATTTCTTATATATTTGATTCTATACTGAGAGTATTCCGCTGTATGTATTATGCAGGGTATTATATTTACTTTATAAAGAAAGTATTTCACTGTATTATGCTGGGTGTCATATTTATTATATATAAGTATACTATAAGTATAAGTATATTATATACCGGTAAGTATTGTGCTATCTGTAATGTAATGTTGGGTATTGTATTTATTCTATATAATATTATATACCTAGAGACTTCCACTATATTTATTATGATGGCTATTGTATTTATTATTTACTTATTATATACTTATCGTATTCTGTTATATGTATTATGCTGGCTATTGCTTTCTTATTATGTATTTCATTATATAATGAGAGTATTGTGCTATTTGTTATGTAGGTTATTATAGATAGTTTACAATACTGAGTGTATTCTCCTCAATGTATTATGCAGGGTATTATAAATGTTATGTAATGAAAGTGTTCTACCATATGTATTCTAGCCAGTATTATATTTATTATGTATTTTACTTTTTACTCAGTATTCAGCTATATGAATAATGTTGGGAATTGGAGAGCATTCGATTATAAGTGTTATATTTAAAATGTGTGTGTGTATATATATATATATATATATATATTATGCTGGGTGATATATTTATTATATATTTTTTATATACTGAGAATATACCACTATATGCTGGGTTATATATTGCTTATATATGTTATATAGTGACAGTATCAGTTATGTAGTGTGCAGTATATAAAATGTATTATATAATGCAGGGTATCATATCAATTACGGTATCTACTGATATTTTCCTGTAAATGTATATAGCGAAAGTATTCTGCTTAATCTATTATGCAGGTTTTTATAATTACTATAAACTGAAAAAAATCGTCTATATGTATTATGCTAGGAATTCTATTACCATATTTGCTTGATAAGACCACCCTGATTCTAAGACCCCCCCCAAATTTGAATATTAATTTAGGGAAAAAAAGAGAGCCTGAATATACGACTACCCTATAGGAAACATTTTTTTACCAGTAAATATTAATTCACATGTAAACTATTTTTTCATATTTAATAAATGAAACTATTTAAAACTATGATTGAGAAAAATGCATTTTTTGTTTTTATTTCCCAACCTGCCCCCAGTTATGCACATGTGCCCTCGGCTTACCACTCTGTCCCCGGATATGCATCATACCCCCTTATATGCCACTCTGCTGCTCAGATAAGCCTTGTACTCCCCTATATGCCACTCTGCCCCCCAGTTATGCCTTATACTCCCTATTTGGCAACCTGCCCCCTGATATGCCTTATACCCCCTGATATGCCACTCTGCCCCCCCATATACGTCTTATAACCCCTATATTAACAAGATTTTTAAAATGAAATCGAGGGACTTTTTTAAAAAAAATGGTCAGAGTAGAAAACTATTTTATAAGCATATTTTCCTCAAACTATATATGCGGTGTATGTTTTCTTCAAACTATATATGCAGTGAGTTGGGTATATGTTTATGAAGTGATTGTATAATAAATACGTTATTTCTCACATCTTATATTCAAGCAAATATGGTATATTCAGAATGTACTACACTATATGTATTTTGCTGAGTATTTTTTTATATACTGTGACTGTTCTGCTATAATTATTATGCTGGATTTTATATTATGTATTTTATTATATACTAAGAATATTCCACAATATGTATTATGATGGATGTTATACATAATATTTTATACTCCAACTTTATGTAAAATACTGGGTATTTTTATAATTTATTCCTATTTACGAATAATAATAAATAATAAAAAATATATTTTATTATGTACATATAGTATTGTGCACTATGTATTATGCTGGGTATTATATATATTATTACATACTGAGAGTATTCTGAGTCTTTTATGCTGGGAATTATATGTATACTGAGTGTATTTTGCTGTATGTATTATGCTGGGTATTATATTTATATTGTATTTTATTATACACTGTTTGGGATTGCATATACCGTACTAGATACTGAGAGTATTGCAGAGAATATTAGATATTTTATTGAAAGCATTCAAAGCATTTTGCTATATGTATCTTACTGGGTATTAAATGTATTGTTGTTCTACTGTAGTTTGTTGCTGTAAATAAATAGCAGTATATATATATATATATATATATATATATATACTTCTATTTATTTTGCAGGGTGTTATATGTACTAGAGTATTCCTCTATATGTATTATGCTGTGAATTGTATTATTACACAAAGAACGCATTGCACTATATGCAATTCTTGGGTATTATATTTACCCATTATATTTAGTCAACTTTATGTATAATGCAGAGTGTAAAGCTATATATGTATTATAAACTGAGAGTATTCCGCTATATGTATTATGCTAGGGATTATATTTATTATAGATATTATTATATACTGGGGGTATTCTGCTATGTTTCATGCAGGGTATTATATTTACTATAACCTGAAAGTAGTGCGCTATATGTATTATGCTGAGCATTATATATAATATATATGGAGAGTATTGCACTATATGTGTTATGCTGGTTATTATAGTTATCACATATATTATATAGAAAGAGTATTTATTAGACACAGAGTATTCTGCTATATGTATAATGCAAGTTTTTTATATATTCAATATACTGAGAGTATTGCGCTATATGTATTTTGCTGAGTTTTGTAAATACCTTATGCATTATGATATACTCAGAGTTTGCATGTAATATGCATGGGATTTATGTATACTGATTATTACTCTATGTATTATGAGCTATTTTAGTTTTTATAAACATAAGTTTAATATAAATAACTTTAGAATAAACTTTTGATATATATACTGTTATTACACATATATATTGTATACTGAGAGAAATCATCTGTATGTAATATGCTAGGTGTTATGTTTATTTTATATATTCTTGTATACTGAGAGTATAGCACTATATATATTATGATGGGTATTATGTTTATTATATATTCATACTTGCGATATTCGGCTATATCTATGCTGGGTATTATGTTTACAATGTATTTCATTTTATACAGACAGGATTCTGTTATATGTAATATATAGGATAGTATATTTCTTATGTATTATATAATGAAAGTATTAAGCTATGTGTATTATGCTGGGTATAATATTAATCATAAATATTGTCATATACTGAGAGGACGCTTCTATATGTACTATGTTCTGTGGAGGAACTGAAACATTTTTTAATGTGAATAACACAGGTTTTGTATTAGTGATACAAAATATGAGTGATTAGATGGATATTATATATAAATTAGTAATATAATGAGTGTATTATGCAATATGTTTTATGTAGTGTAATATATTTTTCAAATACTGAGAGTATTGTGCTAGATGTATTATATTCCTTATATTATACTCACAGTATTCTACTATGTTATATTATACGTATTATGCTGGGCATTATATATATATTGCTATATAACATGCTGAGTTTTGTATTATGTATTTTATAATAGCTTGAGGGAATTCCGCTGTATCTATTATACTGGGTGTTACATATTTACTGAGTATTCTGCTGTATGTATTCATAGTATTTTATTATGTACCGAGACTATTCTGCTATCTGTTATGCAGGGTACTATATATATTCTGTATTTTATTATATACTGGACAGTATTCAGCTATATGTTGGGTATTTATTTTATACTGAGCTTTATCCACTGTATGTATTATTTGTGGTGTGTGTGTATATATATATATATATATATATATATATATATATCTGCAGTAAGTATTATGCAGGCTATTCTCTCTCTCTATATATGTTATGCTGGTTAAGATATATATATACTGAGACTATTCTGCTATATTTTAAATGGTATTGTATTTACTACTTACCTAGAGTATCCCACTCTATTAACTGGAATATATTCTGGAATTATATTTGTTATTTTATTATATACTGATATGTTGGGTGGTCTACTAAGAATATTGCATTTTATATATATATATATATATATAATTATACAGGGTATGATATATTATCTGAGATCATTTTGCTATATTTCTTATGTAGGGCATTAGCATCATTATTATATTATTATATATTATTATATGTAAAATATATATATTATTATATACAAAGTGTATTCTGCTATATGTATGATGCATATATACTGAGTGTATTTTGCAGGGTATTATATTTATAATGCATTTTATTATATACTGAGTGTATTGTTCTATCTCTATAATATGCTGGATATTGTAGTAATCATATATATATTGTTATATACTGAGAGTATTCTGCTATATGTATTATGTTTGGTACAATGTTTTTTTTTTTAATACATATTATATACTGAGTATATTGCACCATGTGTATTATGTTTGTTATCCATATTATTATAAACAGAGTATTGTGCCATATAAAATATGCCAGGTTTTTTTAACATATATTGAGAGTAATATGCCAGGTATTATATTTAGTATGCATTTTATTTGGCTATTTGTGATATGCAGGGCATTATATTTATCATGCATTTATTATATACTGAGAGTAGTCTGCTTTATGTATTATGCTGGATATTATATATTATTATGTAAAGAAAGTATTATGCTTTATGTATTATGCAGGTTATAATTTTTATTATATATTTTATTATATATTTTATACTGAACGTATTACCCAGCATAATATATATATATTATGCTGGGTATTATATATTTATGTTGATACTTTTCCACAATAAGAATTTTGCAGGCTATATTATTTATTATGTATTTTATTTAACACTGAGTATATCTCTCTATGTATCATGCCAGGTATAATATATACACAGAGTATATATAAAGTATTTTATTACATACTGTGCTATAAGTACTATACAGGGTATTGTTTTTATGTATTTTTTTTCATTTACTCAGTGTATTTCAGTTTATTATAAAGCTTAATGTTATATTATTCTCTTATATACTATATCTGCTATATGTTTTATGCAGCACATTATATTATGTATTTTATTCTATAATGAGAGTATTCTGCTATATGTATTATTTGGGCATTATATATAGTGAGTAAAATACAATAATATATATATTATGCTAGGTGTATAATGTTTTCTTTAATATTTTATTATATACTGAGGGCAATGTGATATGTATTATGATGAGTGTTATAGTTATTATATATATTTTTCTTTGAGAGTATTATTCCTCTGTATGTATTAAACAGGTTATTATAATTTTTTAAATACTGAAAGTAATCTGCTATTTGTATTATGTAGGGTATTATATGTATTTTATATATCATTATTTATTGAGAGTATTGAGCTATATATATTATGTGGGGTATTATATGTATTATATTACATGGGCGTACAGAGGGCAGCAAGATGGGGCACTTGCATGCCCTGTAAATTCAAAGACCCACGGGAGCAGCAAACGAGGGGGGTAACTCCAGAGTAATTAACTAGACATAGCGACAGAAAATACACCTGGTAGTCGTCAAAAAGCTTTTATTTAAGTCTGTACACCCCTCTTGTGTCAGAGTGGTTTGGTCTGCTCTCTTCCTCTCTTCTCCTCCCCTTCAGTCTGGTAGCTGTTTCTTTATAGACACAGAGTTCCCACCTGCGCAGAGACGCAGTTTACAGGCTGCAGACAGAAGGTAGTTTTATTTCAGACATATATTACAGATACTCCAGCTCCTGTGACTCTCAGCCAGCATCATGGCAAAGTGAGTACAAGTGGAGTGTCGAAGGTTAGTTTTTGAATCATTATGGATTGGTACTGCCGCTGCTGAGGAATGCACATGTCATGACTCTCAGCCATCTATTTGGTTGGCTGAACAGCGTGAGAAATGTAATAAAAGCACTTTGAGTGCCTAATCTTACCACAACTGCTGGAAAACGACCTATTTTAGTTCCAAGGCATTATGTCCTTTTTTAACTCCCCTCTAACTACTTTTTTTTGTAATAGCTAAAAATGCTACACTCACAACAAAATAAAAGTTGGCTGCAACTCCCATGATGTTGAGGCAGCAATAGTAGGAATAGTAGCTGGTAACTAGATGCTTTGAGGTGGGGGATTACACTAAGTGTTCAGTACAAACACTAACTGCATCTACGATAATATTCAGCAGCCATGTTGCTGACTGAACTTCACGGGTTATTGTATTTACAGACTGGGGTTGTGTCGGCCGACACTACACAGTAACTGCAGCTCCCATGATATACAGTCAGCCATTACTGGCTGAACACCATTGTATCGCATTTATTTATATAGCGCCAGCAGATTCTGTAGCGCTGTTACAACAGAGTCAGTAAAATAAGTTCAAATCGCACACAATGAAGCAGAAGAGGATCCTGCTCTTGGGAACTTACAATCTACACGAGTAGTTGTGGCTAATCTTTACCGCATAAGCTGCTGTAAACATTACGTTACATTTTTTGTACTGAGTATTGCGATAAATGTATTTTGCATAGTATTATATTTATTTGTATTTTATTATATACTGAGAGTATTCCGCTTTATGTATTATAGCGTATGTATTATATATTGAGTATTGCACTATATATATGTTATGCAGTATATTATATATACACAGAGTATTCTGCTATATGTGTTATGCAGAGTATTTTTTATTATATATTGAGTTTGGTGATATATATTTTATGCAGTGTATTATACTGTATCTTCTCCGAGTATTTTACTATATTATGCTAAGTATATTTTATATATATACTATTATATATTGAGACTATTCCAATATATGTATTATGCTGGGCATTATATTAATAATTGTATCATTATATACTGAAAGTATTCAGATATATATATATATATATATATATATATATATACCATATTGGCTCAAATATAGGCCGCACCCTTAAAGTTTTGTGCTATTTTAAAGAAAAACATTTTTTGAAGACAAAATCCACATTAGTGGAAGGGTAAAACAGTATTTCTTTAATGGACAGGAATACGTGTATTTTAACATCTTTGGTATCTATAATGCAGTTAGTCAGCGTAGTTTATATACAAATGGAAAACCAATAGCCATTTTAAGCCCCCCCCTTAATTCATAATGCACCTTATTTATAGATATGCCACTCTGACCCCCCAGATATGCTTAATGCCCCCTAGAAGCAGCACTCTGCCCCCTGATATGCCACTCTGCTTCCTAGAAGTGCTACTCCCCCGACTTACCAATGCAACCCCCAACCTCCGCTGCCGGGGCTTCTATGATGGAGAAGCACCAGCGGGAGCGCCGGCAGCGGAGGTTGTCTGCACGCATCGCTAGGATCCAGCGCTTCTGGGGATCTGGATCCTTACCAGCAGCAGGGCTAAATCAAAAAGAAAAAAAAACATCCGCTCGTGGCTCTGAACTGCATGTCCCGGGCCATGCGAACTGCGCATCCCTGCGCGAAAACCTGAATATAAGCTGCACCCCCACTTTAAAGACCTAAAGTGGGGAAAAAGTACGACCTATATTCGGGCAAATACGGTATATATCATGCAGGAAGAGCATTCTGCTATATGCAGGATATTTTTATTATGCACTTTTTATATACTGAGAGTATTTTGCTATATGTTTTATGCTGGGTACTATATTTATTTTGCAGAGATATATATTAATTTATACTAGGTGTATATGTAATATATACTGAGAGTATTTCACTATAGGATGCAGGTTATTATTTTTATTATATATAAATTTACATATATATATATATATATACTGAGATATGTATTATGATTTTTTTTATTCTTTATTGTATTATTCACAGAAAGTATTATACTATATTATATTATTTATTGTTTTATATAGCGTCATCAGATTCCGTAGCGCTGTACGATGGTTAGACAGGACAAAACAAGTAGTATATAACATAACAAATTGACTAACAGGTGAGGAGGGCCCTTCGCACAGGAGCTTACAATCTAGAGGGAGTTGGGTGTATTACATAAAAGGCAAAAGTGCCGTTGTTAGGGATAGACCGGCCAGACTAGTAAAAGTATTGCAGGAGAGGGAGTAGGAAAGGTGAGCTAAAGGAATATGGGAGTATGGGAGGCCATTAGTGTGCTATGTTGTAAGCATCCTTAAAGAAGTGGGTCTTGAGGGATTTTTTGAAGAAATAAATGCGGGGAAGAGACGGACAGACCGGGGGAGAGCGTTCCAGAGGAAAGGGGCAGCTCTGGAGAAATCTTGTAAGCAGGCGTGAGAGCTAAAGATCAGAGGAGAGGACAGAAGGAGATCATTGGATGAGCTGAGAGACTGGTTAGGAGGGTATTTAGAGATGAGAGAGCAGATGTACTAAATGTATTTTAATTTATGTAGTATGATGGGTATTATATTTATTATCTATTTTGTTATATACAGATAGTATTCCAGTACATATATTTATGTTGGGTATTATATTTAATATGTATTTTATTATATACCTAGAGCATTCTGTTATGTGTATTATGATTATATTATTTATTATGTTTATTATTATACTTTATTATGAGACTATATGTATCATGTAGTCTATTTTATTTATTATAAAAGACAGAAAAGTGTTGCGCCGAAGAAAATAATAATTATTGATAAATCAAAATGTGAAAGTGACTATTAATATTTCACCAAAAAAGTGTAGGAATGGAGATATAAAAAATAATACTTATATTTGCTTTCCAATTGTCAAATTAGGTCTCCATCCGTTGTATCAAGGTAATGTGTCAATATGTAAAAACAAAAAAATCATAGTGCTTTCCATAAATGTATACAAATCAAATGTTTCACCCCCTTCCTTTACACACATATACACGTACACACCAGCTTACCAATCAATAATTATTATTATTGGTGGTATTTTGGGGCTATGCTTCAAGTCTTAAAGTGCAGCATTATCTATAAGTTTCACACAATATTGTATGATCATTATTATAATTGTTATTTTATTTATTATGTATTCCGCTATATGTATGATGCTATGAAGTCTAATATTACCGTATATATACAGAGAATATTACACTATATTTAGTATGCCAAGCATTATATACTGAGAGTATGGTGCTGTATATGATATGCTGGGCATTATATTTATTATTTATATTAATATATACTAAGACTATTCAGCTATATGTATTATGCTGGGTATTTTATATTATTAAATACTGATATTATTGTGCTATATGTATTTTACAGCTTTGTATGTATGGTATACCGAGAGTGGTGTTGTGTATATATCTTATATACTGAAAGTATTCTGATGTATGTATTAAGCAGGGAATTCTATTTGTTATATACCGAGTATATAACTGTATGTATTATGCTTGGTATTTATCATACATCTAAATATATACTGGAGGTCTTCAGCTATGTGTATTATGAGAGTATTTTATTTATGTTTTATTATTTATGGAGAGTATTCTGCAATATGTATTATGCTGTATATTATATATACTGAGAGGAATCCCATTTTATTTGTTATGCAGGGTATTATATGTATTGTATACTGAGAGTATTATGCTGGGAATTGAGTAATATTATTGCACTGTATGCATGATGCTGAGTATTATATTGTTATTATATTTATTATATGTTGAGTGTATTCCTCTATCTATTATGCAGGGCATTATATATATATTATATATATCAAGAGTATGATGGTATGTATAATGCTATGAATCTACTTAGAGTATTGTGTTATGTGTATTATAGGTATATACTGAGTATATTATGATTATGATTTCACTTATATTATAATGTATAGAGAATATTTTACTATATGTGTTATGCTGGGTATTATATGTATATTATGTAGTTTATTTTATATTGAGACTCTTCCACTATATGTATTATGATTGGTATTATATATATTGTGAGAGTATTCAGCTATATGTATTATGCAGTGTTATTTTTAGAGAGTATTCTGCTACATTATGCTGGTTATTATATTTATTATATAATGATATTAATCTGCTTTACATATTATTATGCTGATAATTCTATTAATATATACACTATATAAGCATTATGCTGGGTACTATATTATAGTTTATTATATACTAAGACTATTCTATATTTATTATGCTAGGTTGTGCAGTTATGTATTTTTAAATATGCTGACAGTATTTAGCTCTATGTACAATTATACAGGTTATTTTTTTATACTGACAGTATTCCACTTTATGTATTATGCAGGGTATTATATTACGTACTGATAGTATTCTGCTATATGTATTATGCAGGGTATTATATATTTTACATACTGAGAGTATTCTTCTATAACTTCTATATTCAGAGTATTGCATATAATTAGTATGCTGTGTATTATAGTTATTACTTTTTTTAGACTATTCTGCTATATGTATTATGCTGGTTATTATATATATACTGATAGTTTTCCGCTGTATGTATTGTACAGGTTATTCTATTTTTATATACTGAGATTAATCTGATATAGATATAGTATAATATAGCATTCTGCTATTTGCATTGTGCAGATTATTATATTTATTATGTATCATATATAATCATTTTGTATCTAATGAGTATTATGAGTATTATCCTATATATATTGTCCAGGGTATTATATTATGTATTTTATTATATGCTGTGAGTATTCCACTATATGTATTATGCACAGTATTAATATATATATATATTTATTTTTTAAATACTGAGCATTCTGTTACATGTATTATACCGGATATTATACTTATTATGTATTTTATTATATACTGAGAGTATTCTGCTATAAATAATATGGTGGGTATTATGTGTATTCTATATATTGCTATATACAGAGTATTTTCCTTTATGTATTAAGATATATATACTGAGAGCATTTAGCAATATGTATTATGCAATGTATTATATTTATTATGTATTTTATTATACACAGAGTATTATTCTTTACATATTATTTTGGGTATTATGTTTAATATGTATTTTATTATATACCGAGAGTATTCTGCTGTGTATTATAGGTGTAGTGAGAGTATTCCGCTATTATACCCAGCATAATATAGCTGAATGCTCTCATATATTTATATATATATATGTTTTATATATATTTATATATATCTATTTTATTAGATATTATTATATACTGACAGTATTAACGTACAGAAAATTTGCCAGTGACCGGTAAACATGGGTGTAAAACCCATCTTTGATTTAATCTCAATGTTTTTTGCTCTACTTTTGATAAATATAAAGTCATGAAATGAAATGAAAGAAAGCCAGAGCCAGGGGTCACGTGATTTTACCTCTGGGTCTGTATAGGGAGCCCTTGGACCAGTCCACCATATGAACCATTTACTGGAGAACGATGTGTTAAAACAATAGCACCTGCTTACTGTCACGGATCTGGCTAGTCCGACCGACTACCACCACTGACTTGTGTTCCCTTAGCCTGGGACAACACACTTTCCCCGGCCTACGTAATAGGACAGAGTTATATAAGCCAGAGCCGGCAGTGTGTGAGCCCAGAGATAGAAAGAGAATCTTGAGTTATTTAGACAATCAACGCCTTTAGTGTCCGAGTTCGGGGATCTCAGGCAGCACAACACATTATCAGCTCCTGACTAATGTTTGTGTGGATCTGTGATTCCTCCCCGATCCAGGGAAAAGTAGCCGATCGCCTATTCAAGGGGTCAGGAAGGAATTTTTTTGCTTGGAATCCAGTGACAACGTTTTGTCCTCCCAAGTTTTTTCGCCTTCCTCTGGATCACTAGGCAGGCAGTTTAGGGTCAGGCTATAGATTAGTTTTAAGGTCTGGGGGATTTTTTTCCCTTTAGGGCTGTTTTATTGCCTTAA
Source organism: Spea multiplicata (assembly GCA_009364415.1). Taxonomy (NCBI): domain Eukaryota; kingdom Metazoa; phylum Chordata; class Amphibia; order Anura; family Pelobatidae; genus Spea; species Spea multiplicata. The sequence goes on along the minus strand of VKOC01015461.1, from coordinate 8,820 downwards.
AGGTCCTTTTTCCTCCCCTGTTAATGAATTATTTCCTTTTCAGTTTTTTTCCTATTCTATTAAAATTCGAATAAAACATTTTAAAAATGTTAAAAACGTCTTGTCTTCTTATTTGAATCTGTTTATAATATAACAGACAATGAGTGTGAGGGTAACACGTGTAACATTGTTATGATGTCATAGCACTAATTACGTGTCTCTGTCACACTGCTATTGCAAACATGGATGTCGGCATCAAGAATGGTGATGTCCTCAGGGGTCACAGCAGCTAAAATCCAATCTACAGCGATAGTATAAAATTCTAACATTTATTTAAGTTAGCTTAAATCACATAAAACTGACAGAAGGGCAGAACCCAGCAAAAGGTTTGTGGGTGGAGCTAAGCCACCGTCCAATGAGATTGAAACCGATGACTTTGTCATGGTTATTTGTATTAATGTGAATAAAAGTCTATCAATACCCTAAAACTAACTACTGGGCTCGATCACAAACCACATCCTACATCTATTTTTATATTCATACAAATTTCTGGCCTAAAATTAGGGGGTTTCATGGTCAGATAAGCAAAAAAATACATACCTCCCAAGTGTCTTGATTTTCACTGAACCGAGAAGCGCAAGGTACGGTGGGTGGGCGGTCCCATTTCTTGCCCCGCCTAGTCCTCCTAAATTCCTGATCTAAAATGGTAACCTCAGCTGTTACTCAGATTACTGCACAGCCCCCGGCAAAGCTTTTTTTTTTTTTTTAGCTCTCTGTTAATGAATTAACCGATTGGCGCATCTGCTCAGCGCCTTATTTAGGGGTTAAATATGAATGACCAATAAAAAGAGAGCTCAATGTGAATATAGTAGCTCAGTTTGACCTTCCTAACCGAACACTGCCTTCCCTTCCGTATTACCCCGAAACCCCCGACCGTGGATAAGATGGCGTTTCCAGCCCCGCAGAGCCAATATTGTAAAATTGGCCAACCTCGGCGATTCCTTTTCCCAATGACCGTGATCCTGGTTAGTGGCCCCGGGCTTTACCCATGCTGGTGTTTAACCCTAAAAATACTTGCTTTCATTGCCCAGGCTGAGCATTTAAAAATAACCTTTAAACTGATTGATTCTTTCTGACTCTGCTCCCCGTGAAGACCCACACACTAGATGCCCAGAACCAGGTTCAGTTTGATTGAAGTGTTTAGAAACTCAGGGTTGGGGTGGCAGCCAGTGCCCCCGGAGTGATAAGCAAGTTTTGGGGGCCGTGTCGTTAATGCACCAACACTCAGACTTCTCTGTAGTGCGCTCGCAACAAGACCAGGGTGACCGTTGTGACCGTTACACATTCCTGGTACCCACCTAGAAAAAAGAGAGTAAATTTGTCAAATCTGTAAAAAGAGTAAATGATCAGTGTTTTTAGGGGGTTGGGGTTTGGTGAAGAGGAGTAAGTACGCCTCAAAGTCTTAGTCCTGTCTATACATGGTGCAGGGTAATTGCCTCTCTGACAGTCAGTGTAAATCAGATGTTCTTGGTGTCTGTGATGATGCTGTAACAGACCCCATGAGCAGCCGGAGCCGCCACAATCAAGACCCCATGAGGAGCCGCCACAATCCAGACCTCATGAGGAGCCGCCACAATCCAGACCTCATGAGGAGCCGGAGCTGCCACAATCCACACCCCGCGCCTCGCACGGTTAGACGGTGATTTGCTGCCTTTTTCTGCCTCCTGTGCAGAGACCAGACAGGGTGTCGTTTATATTTTACTGATCATCAATATGGAGTTAGTCGGCCTTAAACATCTCGCTGTCATTACAACACAAGAAGCTCAACGCAGATAAATGCAAAGTCACGAATTTGCAACAAAATAGCAATTTACAAACGCAGTGGTTTATTCAGTAAAAGCTGAGTCAATATTGGTTTCTGGGTACATTTTTTTTCGGTGTTAACGGAAAAGAGGAAATGTCAGCACAAGAGACCATAACCAAAAGATAGAGGATCAAAGGCTTAGATATGAGGGAAGGCTGTTTTTTTGTAATGAGAGGGTGGTAGATAAGTGGAACCACCTCTCAGCAGGGGTGGTACAGGCTAATACAGTGAGGGAATTTAAACATGCATGGGACAGGCACACAGCATCTTGTGTATATAAAATATATCTTCTGTATTTGAATAAACTCAATGGAGCCACTATCTCCTGTCTGATCGGGGCTGATGCTCCATGTACAGATAAGATGTCTGAGGGGGATGTTAATCTGTTTAACCACTTCATTGGCTGAAGGTGCCAATTTAATTTAGTTTACGTGTTTATCAGCCCCTGTCAGATCACCTTGAAGCAGAAATTGTTGCCCCCGCTGTCTTGATTAACTCATATGATGTAGTGGATGCATGGCTGGGTAATCCAGCAGAGGTAATAAGTGAGAAGCCTTGTGAAAGACCTGTGCGTCGAAATGTTGCCTGCGTGAAATAAACTCACCTTATCATTTGAGTGCTGAGCCTCTGCTCTTTAGACCTCAGCCTGTCTTCTCATATAGACATGCTGCTCTTGTGGCTCTAACAAGTGCCAATAAACGAGGTTCTGCGTTCTCTACTTGGCCTTTGGGCCTATAAACTCTAGGAAAACCGTTGTGGACTGCTGAACAATGAGTGGATGCATGCTGGAGAAATCCTAACACTCGTGAGAATTGAGCACACAGAAGACCTTTTGGGTGCTGGGACCTTTTGTGTTTTTGTGACGGGTTTGGAAAGTTCTACACAGGTCGTTTTTCATACCAGAGCTCCTACAAGCAATATCCTTGTAAGAGCAAAAGAGCAGGAAGTAGTGCTCATTCTTTGGAGAATCGTGTTGCTACCAACCCTGGAAGAACACGTCCCTCCCCTTGAAGGGAAATGGACACTGAAAGGCCTTAATGACTTTTCACTGAAGCTTTCCTTTTTTTTGCTTTAAAGAAAGTACAGGAAGAAGCTCCCATGTATGCAGCACGTCATCCACCAGAATCTATCTTCCCCTTGTAAGAAGCCATTGGATGACGTGCCCTGCTGTGGACCTTCGCGTTGCCAGTTTAATTAGCATAACAGTTCCCACAATGCTCTGCTCTGGCTCAATGTCCAACTATGCCTCGCCAAAACCTTAATGAGCGCTCATTGGGCATGCATTATCTACCAAAGCAGCCAGAAGGTTAGCTTTGCGCAGTGGCAGTATCATAGCCCATGAGGTGTTAACCGAGGCGTGATTATTGCTAATTGAAAACTATTCCCAATACCCCGCCATGATGACTTGAAAAATAGTCAGCAATGGCAATTTTTGATAGTCTCTTGTGAGACTGGCATGCCTGGTTAAAAACAGATGAATCGCCTTAAGTCTTTGAAAGCTTGGCTGCTGTGGGCCGTTAAAGAGTTGAGAAGAAGTCTGCACATCTACGACGCCTTACTTTCTTCACCTGGCTTGTGTTTTTGTGACGGGTTCGGAAAGTTCTACACAGGTCTTTTTTCACACCAGAGCTCCTACAAGCAATATCCTTGTAAGAGCAAAAGAGCAGGAAGTAGTGCTCATTCTTTGGAGAATCGTGTTGCTGCCAACCCTGGAAGAACACGTCCCTCCCCTTGAAGGGAAATGGACACTGAAAGGCCTTAATGACTTTTCACTGAAGCTTTCCTTTTTTTTGCTTTAAAGAAAGTACAGGAAGAAGCTCCCATGTATGCAGCACGTCATCCACCAGAATCTATCTTCCCCTTGTAAGAAGCCATTGGATGACGTGCCCTGCTGTGGACCTTCGCGTTGCCAGTTTAATTAGCATAACAGTTCCCACAATGCTCTGCTCTGGCTCAATGTCCAACTATGCCTCGCCAAAACCTTAATGAGCGCTCATTGGGCATGCATTATCTACCAAAGCAGCCAGAAGGTTAGCTTTGCGCAGTGGCAGTATCATAGCCCATGAGGTGTTAACCGAGGCGTGATTATTGCTAATTGAAAACTATTCCCAATACCCCGCCATGATGACTTGAAAAATAGTCAGCAATGGCAATTTTTGATAGTCTCTTGTGAGACTGGCATGCCTGGTTAAAAACAGATGAATCGCCTTAAGTCCTTGAAAGCTTGGCTGCTGTGGGCCGTTAAAGAGTTGAAAAGAAGTCTGCACATCTACGACGCCTTACTTTCTTCACCTGGCTTGTGTTTTTGTGACTGTGATGGTAGCCGTCTGAGACTTGTGGGCATACAAGGATTAATGTGTATTTTGTATTTTCAAACTGATGTTCCCTCTTTGTATAATCCCTTTATGTTTATTGGTGCTGTTTCCTGTCTGTACTGCCATTATCTGGAGCTGATGTTATTAACCCTTTGTTGTGGTGTGAACTATTGTATCCCAGGATGTATTTCATGTGTTTAAAAGTTCCTGCCTTGTATAATCCCGTTATGTTTATTGGTGCTGCTTCCTGTCTGCAATACCATTATCTTGATGGTATTGATCCTTTGTTGTGGTGTGAACTATTGTATTGTATTAATGAAATGCCTGAGTTAATCTCCTTATGTTAACTTTCCTTTTGTATACAAAGTACTTTGTTTGTAGTGTTTTACCCACCCCTTGTTTTCCTATATAACCTTGTATGCCTTGCAATAAACAGAGAATTCTTCCCCAAGAGTTTGGTGTGCGTCCATTTCTTGGGAGGTTTGCGGCAGAGTCTTCGGATCTGTCAGCTTGAGCTTAACACTTGGCAGCCTCTGTAAGGGCTGTACTTGGAGGCAGAGGGATCAATACATGCCTTCCTATCCAGTGGCTAAAGGACTCGATGCCTACCTCAGCTCAGGTCAAACCTGCTACCGTCTACTGACCCTTCAGCCTCGCACCAAAAGTTTCCCCTACTGAGACCAGCATCCTGGGGGAGATACAGTCACCGACTTGACCCCGGTCTCAGCAACACTCCTTTCTGGACGATACATCCTGGGGGAGAGGCTGCTCCAGGTATCCGTATCGTCACAGTGACGGGTTCGGAAAGTTCTACACAGGTCTTTTTTCACACCAGAGCTCCTACAAGCAATATCCTTGTAAGAGCAAAAGAGCAGGAAGTAGTGCTCATTCTTTGGAGAATCGTGTTGCTGCCAACCCTGGAAGAACACGTCCCTCCCCTTGAAGGGAAATGGACACTGAAAGGCCTTAATGACTTTTCACTGAAGCTTTCCTTTTTTTTGCTTTAAAGAAAGTACAGGAAGAAGCTCCCATGTATGCAGCACGTCATCCACCAGAATCTATCTTCCCCTTGTAAGAAGCCATTGGATGACGTGCCCTGCTGTGGACCTTCGCGTTGCCAGTTTAATTAGCATAACAGTTCCCACAATGCTCTGCTCTGGCTCAATGTCCAACTATGCCTCGCCAAAACCTTAATGAGCGCTCATTGGGCATGCATTATCTACCAAAGCAGCCAGAAGGTTAGCTTTGCGCAGTGGCAGTATCATAGCCCATGAGGTGTTAACCGAGGCGTGATTATTGCTAATTGAAAACTATTCCCAATACCCCGCCATGATGACTTGAAAAATAGTCAGCAATGGCAATTTTTGATAGTCTCTTGTGAGACTGGCATGCCTGGTTAAAAACAGATGAATCGCCTTAAGTCTTTGAAAGCTTGGCTGCTGTGGGCCGTTAAAGAGTTGAAAAGAAGTCTGCACATCTACGACGCCTTACTTTCTTCACCTGGCTTGTGTTTTTGTGACGGGTTCGGAAAGTTCTACACAGGTCTTTTTTCACACCAGAGCTCCTACAAGCAATATCCTTGTAAGAGCAAAAGAGCAGGAAGTAGTGCTCATTCTTTGGAGAATCGTGTTGCTGCCAACCCTGGAAGAACACGTCCCTCCCCTTGAAGGGAAATGGACACTGAAAGGCCTTAATGACTGTAACGGAGCTGGCTAGTCCGACCGACTGCCTCCGCTGTTTTGTGCTCCCTTAGCCTGGGACACCACACTTTCCCCGGTTCCCCAGTCACTCGCCGAGACTCAGTGTAGGGGAAAACCAAACGAAGACTGATTTATTTTAGACACACAGAGCTGGATATATCCAGCAAAACACACATTTACATAAAACAAGATATTGGGACACAAACAACCCCCTTAATCTGCCTCCCAGAGACAACAGGGGCAGTAACGGGATTAACAACACAATAGGTGGGGGAGACTGATTTATATAACATTACTAAAACAATGGCGGCCTCTCCCTGGTGGCAGACCCTGGCTGTCTGCTGGAGATAATCCCCTCAGCCAGTGATGAGAAGATACTGCTGGGGGTAGCCACAGAAGTCTCTACAAACCCAGGGCCCATAGTCAATAGGGAGGAGGCTGGCAGTCAGGCTTCTCCAGTGGCCCCAGTGATGGAGGCCTCCGTCACACTTCTTCCCCCTTCGAATTGGACTGACATAGGATGAGACCCCAAACGGGTTGACTCCGTAGTCAGTCAGTTTATTTGGCCCATTAATGTCCTCCCAAAATTGGTGCTCCTGCTGCTGGGGAGATGGGCCGGCTGCGCCATCTCCCGGGTACCGCTGGGGAGGGATGCCGCCTGCATCCCCTCCCTGGTGCTCCTGCTGCCGTTGAGGAGGGAGTTCAGGTTCCTCCGGTGTCCGGTTGCCAGCACTTCAGCTGGGGTTAGGGCATCTTGTGGGTCGGCCTGCCGCTGGGGAGGGAGGACCGGTTCCTCCGCTCCCGGACATGTAAGCTGCCGCTGGGGAGAAGGGCCGGCTGTTCCACCTCCCTGCTTCTGCTGGGGAGGTAGGTTGGCTGCTGGATCTCCCTGAATTCCGGCAGCTTTGGTAGGTGCTGGGCAGAGGCCAGCGATGCTCTGTCCGGTTGCCACCACTTCAGCTGGGTTTAGGGCATCTTGTGGGTCGGCCTGCCACTGGGGAGAGAGGGCCGGTTCCTCTGCTCCCGAGCTGGTGAGCTGCCGCTGGGAAAATGGACCGGCTGTCACATCTCTCGGTTCCTCCCACTGCCGCTGGGGAGGAAAAACAAGTTTCTCCGGACATGTGAGCTGCCGCTGGGGAGATGGGCCGGCTGCCGCATCTCCCTGGATCCCTGTAGACATTGAAGGTGTGGGGCAGAAGCCAGCAGCGCTCTGCCCTGTTGCTAGCTCTTCAGCTGGGTGGGTGCTAGTGGAGACCGCAGTCCCATCCACTACACCCAGAAAACTTTCTTCCTTTCCCTGGGAAGGGAAGCCAATTGCAAGCCCTCCCGGACCAACCTCCTCAGATGTAAAATCAGTTAGATCCACAATCTCTGGATCTGGTTGTGGTGTAACATCACATAGCTCCAGTATTGGATCTGGATTATCTGCCCAGTATCCCTGTGACTCAGAGGTGGAGACCGCAGTCCCATCCACCCCTCCTGGATCAACATCCTCAGATGAACACTCAATAACATCCACACAATCCACACAATCCCTGGACACTGGGGCATTCTGCTGAACGCGTTCGAACAGTTTTTTATACGCCTTCTCCAGTTCCCACTCCTGTGTAATTAGAAAGTCTAAATCACCTCTGAGTCCCAGTGCGTCTGGGAGGTCCCACTCCCTGAAATCCCGGATGTCCTCGATCCGCCACTCCGCTGTACTGCCGAAGTCCGGATCCTCCTGCAGACTATCCCATAATAATCCAGGGCCACCAAAGTCATAGTCCTCTGGAGAACAATCTTTCGCAGTTCCCCAATATGCTTGTTCTGAATACCACTGCAGATCCCTATAGTGATCTTCCAGCTCTACCTCCTGCTGGACCAGCTTCTCCAATTCGGATACCCATTGCTCCTGGGGTTGCTGTCCCAGGAATGGCATCCGTAGTTCCCGCTGGTCTCTAATCTTTTGTTCAGAGCTTGGAAGACACTGACCCCGGCGTATAACAGCCCTCTGCCATACTGACCGTCGAACCACTTGCCTCAGGTTCTGGTATTGTTCTGTAGGCAGGGCAGTGGTGTAGCAGGAGAGGATGACCCGCAGCAGCCCCTGGAATTCTGATACCACATCCATGTCCTCGTCAAGGCGACCGAAGTCTGCCGTCCTGTCGGTCAATCCCGGTAGAAAGTAAGTGTCCCTCAGACTAAGAAGAATTCCCACCGCTGCCACCAATGTAACGGAGCTGGCTAGTCCGACCGACTGCCTCCGCTTCCTTGTGCTCCCTTAGCCTGGGACAACACACTTTCCCCGGTTCCCCAGTCACTCGCCGAGACTCAGTGTAGGGTAAAACCAAACGAAGACTGATTTATTTTAGACACAGAGCTGGATATATCCAGCAAAACACACATTTACATAAAACAAGATATTGGGACACAAACAACCCCCTTAATCTGCCTCCCAGAGACAACAGGGGCAGTAACGGGATTAACACCACAATAGGTGGGGGAGACTGATTTATATAACATTACTAAACTGATTTATATAACATTACTAAAACAATGGCGGCCTCTCCCTGGTGGCAGACCCTGGCTGTCTGCTGGAGATAATCCCCTCAGCCAGTGATGAGAAGATACTGCTGGGGTAGCCACAGAAGTCTCTACAAACCCAGGGCCCATAGTCAATAGGGAGGAGGCTGGCAGTCAGGCTTCTCCAGTGGCCCCAGTGATGGAGGCCTCCGTCACAATGACTTTTCACTGAAGCTTTCCTTTTTTTTGCTTTAAAGAAAGTACAGGAAGAAGCTCCCATGTATGCAGCACGTCATCCACCAGAATCTATCTTCCCCTTGTAAGAAGCCATTGGATGACGTGCCCTGCTGTGGACCTTCGCGTTGCCAGTTTAATTAGCATAACAGTTCCCACAATGCTCTGCTCTGGCTCAATGTCCAACTATGCCTCGCCAAAACCTTAATGAGCGCTCGTTGGG